>JAOTRH010399591.1:0-70781 GCA_034768845.1 Heliamphora exappendiculata
AATTTCAATTGAGATCAACACAGAAGAAAAATTCTACTTAAAGAATTCTTAAGTGTTTGAATCTTTTGAGATACAAGTCATACTTTTTTGGCTAAGGTGTCAACCTTGATTGTTCAAAATGGGTTAGCACTTTTATTTTGAAAATAAGAAATATTATCCAATTAAAGACATTTATTTATAGGAAATAAAATATAAAAATCATCAAAATCAATTAAAGAAGCTATTTGGCTAACAAAAACGGTGGATTTTGGTGAAAATATCAACACTTGGTGTTTTGGAGGTTTGGAGCTAACCCTCGGGGTTGAGTCTCAGTTTTGCAAAATTTTGTTAAAAACAAGGGAAAACACTTTGAAAATATTTTGTTGATCTCCATGTTAATGGATAGATCTATATTTATACATGTTTAATATATAATTGGGAGAAATATTTTTTCGTAGTTGAGTTACGGGTTGGTTTTTAAATATTTCATTGAGATGTGTTATCATTTTCATGGTTATGAAATCGATGTGAGGTTATGTATGATGATATTTAGTACTTGGCCGTGTGCGTACTTCTACCTGTTAAATCATACAACATTTTGCATATTGGGGGCATGTATAATGTCTTGCGGTGAAAGACCGCTAAGAATTACATATTGGGGGCATGTGAATATCCTGCGGTGAAAGACTGCTAAGAGTCGCATAATGGGTTAGTATTATCCCACGGTGAAAGACCGTAAAAGTATACGACTTGCATATGAATACAGCTGTGTATGCGTGCATATGCGCGTGTTTTCCTCGGCTGTGTCTGTTCCGAGTAGAAAATATCTTTTCTCTTTCCTCGGTGTGTAATCTGAGTGAAAAATAACGTTTTGAGTTACTGCTTTTCTTTAACTGTGAAGGCGTTATCAGCATTGTTAATATGCATGGTTTTAAGTAAGAAAATGTGGGGTTTTGTGAAATGAAATAAAACTGTTTTGGGGCTCGTGTTAGCCTGATGAAAAACTTGTGATTTTGGGATGAAAAAATCTTTTTGGCTCCTGTGGTTGAGCCTGTATGCTTATGATTGCATATCCTAATTTACAGCTTTATAGTCTGTTGCTATTGGGCTTCAGCTCACGGTGTGGGATTTTACTGTAAAACTTTTTTCAGGTAAGCGTGGTCCTGTAGGTTGACCCGGTGGTGCCCGAAGGTGGCTGATGACAAGACCATGTTGTCTTGTTTTGTTAGGTAGTTTATACCTTTCTATATAGGTTTTATGTTTAGAGATAACATGTTGTAAATTATATGAAATACTTATGGATGTATGCATGTTTTAATGCTTTTGAGAGAATCTTGGGTTGGTTGTTGTTTTCGTGGTTTCTTACTACGTTTTTTTGTTATTGGGTTCAGCGGTTACAAAACGGATTTTCAAATGGTTTCTGCTTCATATAAACTTTGGTGCTTCGAGATAGATTTTAAAACGGCCTAAGCTTCTTTTAAAATGAAAAGATTTTCTTTATTCAAAACATGTATTTTGTTTTTAGAGGCTTGGCTTATGGGCTGTAACTATAGTCTCTTGGCTACACTTTTAAATTAAATAAACCTTCGGTAGTGCATTTTACAAAGATTTTAGCCTCGTCTTGGCTTTATGATTTTTCATTCGTGGTGTTGGGCGATTTTGGTGGTTATTCTATGATTTTTCACGTGACCCGGAGTTTGGGACGCGACAATGTCTCACCGGTCAAAGCCGCCCATGCCCAGTTGACCAAGTGACAAATAAACCAAGTTGCATTCATTAATAAAAAATGCTAATCACCGCCCATGGATAGAGAGTATACAATGTATAAATATTTGTGCAAAGTGTATTGGTATATGTGAAAGTGATAGGCCATACCTTCAAAAGTGTATTGATATTGAAAAAAATTTATCTTTATTAACTTATTAACCATCACCCAATGGGCGATGGTTAGCATGACCCTTCCTTAATCAACACTGTTCTTGTACGTGGAAAATTATTAGCAACTCTCAAGATATCACGCGGCATTAATTATATATTACGATTGGGCACATGCATTACCAATTAAGTATACAAAAATTAAAATAATTGAAGAAAAAATATTTCGGTATTTGGCATTGATAGTTTTAAGATAATAAAAAAAAATTAGAAGGCATTAGTCCAATATAAAAATCTACACAGTTTAAAAGAAAGGAACATTAAGTAGGTGCTCTTCTTAATATAATAGCATAGATTATTAAATTAAATTAAATTAAGTTTTTATTTTAATCAATTAGGATCGACTATATAAATTATTTTTACGCTATTATATTTTGTTAGGGGTCATATGTTCATTTAGTTTTAATATATTTATCTTTTTTAATACGACATCTCATGTGTACAAACCAACTTAATTTATTTTTTCTCAACATATTCTCAATTGTTGCGACTTCTACCATTCTAGGAATATTTTTATTCTTAATTTTATCTTTTTTAGTCCAACCACACGTTCAACTTAACATTCTCATTTTAACAGTACTCATCTTATTTATATAATCTTTTTTTGCAACTCAGTATTATCTCTCATATAAAATCGTTAATCTAATATTCTTTTAATCTTGTAGGTATTCACCAATCGAATAAAACGCTAAAAGTGTCATTCCACTTAAGCCAACTAACTTTAATTTTATGGATTACATCATTTGCAACCTCACTATTTTTGTTAATAATTTAACTTAGATGACAAAAATATTCACTCATAGAATTTTTTGATTTTGAATCTTATTTCCTCACCATTAGTACTCCTACTACTACTAAAGTTATATTCCATATATTTTGTTTTGTTTCTACTTGTTCGAAATCATTTCAACTCCAAAGCGTCTCCCCACATTTCTAACTCAGTGTTAACTTCACTCTAATTTCATCAATTAAGATAATATCATCAATGATCAACATATATTATAGAACATCATTCTGAATATGTCTAGTCAGTTCATCCATAACTAAAGTAAATAGAAATGGACTCATAGTCGACATTTGGTGCAATCCTACTGTAACCGAAAATTCACTTGTTTCTCTTACAAGTGATTTAGTTGTCATGGTAGTTCTATTATACATGTCTTTTATCACATTAGTATACCCATGTATCACTCTATTTCTCTCAAACTATATGATATCTCTAGACACTCTATTACAAGTCTTTTCTAAGTTCATAAAAATTATATGAAGATCTTTCTTTTTTTCTTAATACTTCTTTATTAGTCTTTTTAGGATGTGGATTGCTTCTATAGTTGATCTACTATGTATAAAAATTGTTCAGAATTCTCTTAACGTCATATTCCAACTCGTTTGGCAAATCTGTGACACATTACTTTCATTTAACTTCTTATTTATTTCTTCCACGATATGATGCATTTTTTTCTTGGAAAGTATTTTTTTGTAGGTTTGTGGATAATGAAGTAACCTTGGATGTCACAAGATTCTAGGTACAACAATACATTTTGGGTGCATGACTGGCATGACTGCTCGATTGGTTTATCTCGAGCAATCTTTATATTTTGATTAGGGTTAGCAGCCTTTTGTTATATATATTGTTTTAGACAACTTAGTCTAAGGAGGTGAAATAGCTATTGGTGTAAGGCTACTGCTGAAGAGATTGAGGGAGAAGCCATAGGACCGCAGACTCAAGCTTCCACGTCACTCCCTCAACTCTGTGATGAAGCCATAGGACTTTGACATAAGCAATGATCATCTCCTCAGCACTTGCTCTTTCGTGTCCAAAATCTTCACTAGCCGCTCCTCATACGTAACATCCTCATCAACTTATAACTCTGCCAAATCCAGAACATGTGACGGGTCAGGCTCATACTTCTGGAGCATAGAAACGTGAAACGCAGATGCCAACTGAGGTGGCAAAGCCAAATGGTATGCTACTTCCCCAATCCTTTCAAGGATCTTCAACGGTCCAATAAAACGCGGCGAGAGCTTCCGACTACGGCCAAACCTCATCAACCCTCGGTGTGGAGAGATTTTTAGAAACACGTGGTCCCCCACTGCAAACTCCAAAGGTTTCCTTCTCTGATAAGCATAGCTCTTCTGGTGACTTTGAGCTGTCACTAAACGTTAGCAAATCACGGCGACCTTCTCTGTCGTCTCCCACACCAAGTTGGGTCTCAAAACTGTGGTCTCTCCCACATCTGTCCAACATACCGGTGACCTACACGGCCTATCATACAAAGTCTCATACGGTGCCATCCCAATACTGAACTGATAACTGTTGTTGTATGCAAACTCTGCCAATAGTAGATGATCTTTCCATGAACCCTAAAAATCAAGTACACAGGCTCTCAACATATCCTCCAAAATTTGGATGGTACGCTTGGACTGACTGTCCGTCTGTGGATGTAAAGAAGTGTTGAACGTCAAGCTCATCCCCAAAGCCACCTGAAAACTCTGCCAAAAGCACGATGTAAAGCGCGGGTCTCGATCAGAAACAATAGACACCAGTACCCCGTGTAGCCGAACTATCTCACAAACATACAACCTACCAAGTCTGTCCACCGAATCCTTCACGCGAATGGAAAAAAAACGTACAGACTTCTTCAGCCTATCAACCACAACCCAAATAACGTCGTGTCTCTTCGACGATCTAAGAAGTCTTAATACAAAGTCCATCGTGACGTTCTCTCACTTCCACTTTGATATCGGCAACAGTTGTAACAACCCTGCTGGTCTCTGATATTTCACCTTCACCTGCTAACATGTAAGGCACCGATAAACGAACTGAATCACATCCCTCTTCATTCCTTTCGACCAGAACTGACGGCGCAGATCGTGATATATCTTAGTGCCTCCTGGATGCACTACAAGAGAAGAATGATAAAAATCATGTAATATCTCGGCACAACACGACTCCTGTACAAACAATTTCCCTGTCAATCTCAAACTCTGATCTGGGCTTACAACCCATCTCGCCGTGTCTTTTCCACTAGCAATACAATCACATATCATATGAGCCTCCTGATCTGTCTGTTGAACCTCTAGCATGCGTGCAACAAATGTAGGTTGTAAAGCTACTGAAAATGAAGTCGCACCTCTCCTTGTCTCCCGGAGACACAGATCAAATTCACCAACTTCTCCAAGCATGTCCCGTTCTCGTATAGCCACGAAAGCTAACGAATCATGAGATCTCCTACTAAGAGCATTGGCCACGAAATTGGCCTTCCTGGATGGTACTGCAAGTCAAAGTTATAGTCTTCCAACAACTCCATCCACCGTCGTTGGCGTAGGTTCAGATCTTTCTGCAAAAACAAGTATATCAAACTTTTGTGATCGGAGAAAACCTCAAAATACTCGCTATAAAGATAGTGCCGCCATGTCCTCAAGGCAAAGACCACGGCTGCCAACTCTAAATCATGTGTCGGATAGTTCTTCTCATTAGTCTTCAACTGCTGAGATCTGTAAGCCACAACCTTACCTTCTTGCATCAGAATGCAACCCAGGCCATCATGTGATGCGTCACAATACACTGTGTAACCTAAACCTCGTTCTGAAATAATCAACACTGGTGCACTGGCTAACCTCTTCTCCAGCTCTTGGAATGCCAACTCACATGACTCGCTCCAAACAAACATAACTCTCTTCTGCGTAAGATGCGTCATCGACTCGGCGAGTCTAGAAAAATCCTTCACGAACCGCCGATAGTAGCCTGCCGAACTCAGAAAACTCAAACTTCGCATGCAAGCGATCATCTCTCAGAATCTGTAAAACAATACGCAGGTATTTTTCATGCATCTCCCTCGTAGATGAATAAATAAGAATATTATCTACGAACACAACCACAAAGCTGTCCAGATATGGATGGAAGATACGGTTCATCAAGCCCATAAACGTCGCAGGAGCGTTCGCCAAATCGAATTGCATAACAAAAACTCATAGTGACCATAATGAGTCTAAAAGGCGGTCTTTGCTATGTCCTCATCCCTAATCCTCAACTGATGGTACCCTGACCTCAAGTCAATCTTCGAGAAGCAACTCGACCCCTTCAATTGATCAAATAAGTCATCAATCCTCGGCATAGGATACTTGTTATTTACCCATCCTTCTTCTTAGCAAAAAGAGCTGGGGCTCCCCATGGCGATGACTCGGACGAACAAACCCCTTATCAAGTAACTCCTGAAGCTGTATCTTGTGTTCTCGCAACTCAGCCGATGCAAAGCAATAAGATGGCATAGAAATGGGAGCAGCTCCTAGAACCAGATCAATAGAAAACTTCACATCACGACTCGGTGGCAACCAAACAGATCGTCAGGAAAGACATCTGGGAAATCACAAATCACTGAGAAAAACTCCCTTTGAACCCCAACCATCTCATCCCACATGAGAGAAAAAAAGAGAAAACCCATATTCCCTTGATTCCAAGCAACACCGGGCCTAGACACCAAACCCTCGTCCTGATCGCCCACAAAATAAAAGCAATCGCCCTCGTGCATACAGATCGATACCCTCCATCGATCACAATCTATAAAAGCACAATAGGTGGTCAACCAGTCCATCCCTAGGATGGTGTCAAACGTGGTTATGTCCAGAATGATGAAATCAAACTCTAAACAACGACCGGGGACCCCCAACTCGCAATATCTACAAACTCGACTCAACACCACATTCCCACTTACTAGGGTCTCTACGCTCAACGCACTACCCAATGAGTCCGTCTCCAACCCCAATGCAGATGCAAAAGTAGAGAAAATAAAGGAATGTAATGCTCCCGTGTCTATAAGAACACTAGCCCATAATCTATATACTAAGAGAGTACCTCTGATCATGGATGGAGTAGCTGCAGCATCATGTATAACCAATGCTTTTGAGGAACTCATATCAACAAAGGACATATGCTCTGCCCTGTGGTGCTTTAGTCTGTCCATTATAACCCTAGGTCGTCGGCTGTCTCACGGACTATACTAACGCACCCCCTTCTACAAACCTAGACGTCTGAGCCCTAAACTGCTGATAAGTCTGTCATCCTTGTGTAGATGGACCAACTGGTGCTCCTGCCATACTCTGAACACTCCCTCCTCAGGGACATTTCCTGTGAATGTGTCTTGACTAGCCACATCCATAACAAACTGGTGGCTCTCTCCCCTGTACTAAACTCTAAGACTGCCCCTTCTATGGACAGTTCGTCACTCGATGTCCGGGCTATCTGCGCCCATAACAGATGATCTCTCTCTACTTTGACCCTCTCGACGAAGCCATCGAAGGTGCTAGTATAGAAAATTGCTGCTGATACGACCCTGCCAGACAAGAACTTGGACCAAATGACCTGCGGTGCTTGTTCCTGCGCCCTTAAGACTGTGCATCTCCCCCACTATGTTGGCTCCTACTCTCTCAAACCCTGCGTGTCTCATTCAGGGTATCTTCTATGGTGATGGTTGTCTCCACTAGGTCTGTAAAGACACGCATCCTAAATGCCACCACTCTATCTCTAATTGCGGGTCACAAACACCTTTTGAATCTCTTTGCGCAAAACTCCTTAGTCGCCACAGTCTCCTATGCAAATCGGAACAGACTGGTAAACTCAGCCTCATATTGGACCACCGTCATCGTCCCCTGAGTAAGAAAAAGGAAGTCCTCTCGGTATCGATCTCTCGTGGTCTTCGGGAAGTACTTCTCCAAAAATACATTCGTAAAAGCCTCTCAAGTGCTTTTTAGTTTAGTCTTGGCAAACTTCCACCATTCATGGGCACTCCCTCTCAGCTGGAATGCAGCGAACGTAACCCTCAGATCATCTTTCCCTATATAAAATGTATCTAGAATCTTGGTCACCAGCTTTTGCCATTCGGTAGCTGCCGTGGGATTGGGATCCCCGGCAAAGGTAGGAGGATTAAGACGTCAAAACTCGCGCATTGCGACCGTTTCCCTCGGTTCAGGTATGCTCTCCCTTCTCCTAGCGGCCTTAATTAGCTGCTGGATGGAGCCTACCATCTCACGCAACAAGTCTATCCTATCAACAGGTCTATCCCATCAACAGGTCATTGGGGAGCATTAGCATCCCTAATATCTGGGACTGGAACATCCCTTTGGCCTGAACCACAGCCTCGTCCTCCTCGCGTGAACATAACTCTATACGAAAGCAACACAGTTGTGTAAACTTTCATACAACATGTTATTACTAACAAAAAAAACATAATCATGCTAACGCATAGCAATTTAAGATTATGTAAACACATTTCACATCACATACCTAGGAGAACTAACAAGACAGACTCATCAATCTGGATAACTTATTCAGATTTCTTGCTAGAAAACACGTCGGCCAAATGCATTTCTAACTTGGCTTCCACATTTATTAATCCAAACGCCCTAAGGCCAAACTAATCAATCCTAAGGTCTAACCTCCATACTCACGTATACATAAACTATCATACTCAACAGGCTATCATGCTCATGTTGTAAAAATGCTTAAACACATACAATCAAGCACATGCAATCATCCTCACAATGTGATGTACCCTCTTCCCATGACTCTTAGGTATTCGAATTCAGAGCTCTGATACCAAGTTGTCATGCCCCAAAATATAGGGTCACGTGAAAAGCCCACAAAACCACCATTTATAAAAGATAAGTTTTTATTTGCAGAACAACCAAACAACCAACCAAAATACAGCATTTGGAATTAAAAAAGAGTACCCAAGGTTCATCTCTAGGTACAACATGCATACTTTTCCATACATGCATAATATATCGCCATACGACTTACAAAACACGCCTTCAGAAACAGACAACACATGTCAGAATATAAGTTTTCATAACCCAAAAGAAAAACTATACAAAATCTTCCATCACCAAGGGGCACCACTAGATCAACTCCTCGTGATCATCAACACTTAAAAAAGGTTTTAACAAATCCCACAATGTGAGTCAAAGCACAATAAGAAACAGACTCGCATGAATATAAAAGCAAAACATATTAACAAGAATAATATGAATATTCTGACTCACACGAGCCACAAAAGAGAACGGTTTCACTTTTCATAAACTATAAGTTTTCTCGATGCCTCACGACATCTAATAGTACCCGACAATACAGTAAGCATATACAACAAGGTCATATGCATGTCATACACTTTTACGGTCTTTCACCGCGGGATAATACTAACCTAATTATCAAGTTCTTTGCGATCTTTCACCGCGGGACAATCACTTGCCCTAATGTGCAATTCTTAGTGATCTTTCACCGCGGGACAATCACATGCCTTAATATGCAATTTTTCGTATAATTCAACAGACAAAAGTACGCACATAGCCATGTATTGAATATCCACACACATATCATCGTATCGTTCACATAACTATCGAGATAAACCCACATCTCAACTAAACATTTGAAATCCAAGCTCAACCCCAAGGGTTAGCTCCAAACCTCCAAAATACGATTTTCAAGTCTTCATATAAATTTCTCAACTTTCAAACCTTTTTTTTTTAAAACCACGGACATCCACACGTCCAACAACATAAAATAAACCATAAAGACACTTTTAAAGCCATTTCATCCAACCAAACAAAGTTTAAACAACAAAAATCTCATTTCATGCATTTTAACATGGTAAAAACGCATAATATTGCACGTAGCACCCTTTTAAAACATGGGAGTTTAGGATTCTATCTCGTTGAGTTAAAAACTCTACACCTCGAAAACTAAATTTTGTTGAAACGAGAATCTATCCAGATGAACACAAAACCCACGGCACGAATAACAAGGATCTGCTATTCGATCGCCAAAAACTAAGCTCAGGCCCTCTCGAAAGCTAGAGAGAATGTAGGAATCTGTGTAGAGAAAAAAGATAAACTTGAAAAGATATTTTTGGCTCAAAAACCAAGGCAAGGCAGGACTGGTAGGTTTTTGCGATAGGCCTCCTCCACCGCTTGAGCGCACTACTACCGCTCGAGTGAACCCCTACCGACATACATCCCTGCCACACTATCACTTGAACAGACGATTACCACTCGAGCGGTCACCTCACCGACCCAACTCTCGGCCACTAGCCCACTTGAGCGCACTACCTCCGCTCGAGCAGTCAACGCTGGAAGAAAACCCAAATAAAGAAACTAAACCAAAACCCCGCATGCATAACACGTATACATAAACATGCTATTCAAACAACGATCAAAGCAGTAAACAATACTTTAAATATACATACGAAAATAAAAAAGGAATCAGGTCTCACAAATATCGTTGCCATGTAAAGGGTCGGGGTGTTACAGGCATATTGCTCAGGAATGTCCTAACAAGATAAAAAAGAAGCAAAAAGTGTTTACTATAACTTGGGATGATGAAAGCGAACTTTAGTTGAGTGACGACAATGAGGACCAGTACGATGATAATAACGTTATAGCTTTTGTTGTTTCTATTCACTCTGAGTCTAATGATAATGACATAAATGAGATTGTGAATAAAGGTGAGAAAGAAGAGGCTAATATTCAAATTGTTTAGGGAAAAGATAGTGACACTCTCTAAATAGCTTACGATAAGCTCTACAATGAGAGTTATGTGTTAATCAAAAAGTATGCTAAGCTTGTTTTTCAACTTAAAACCTGTGAAAGTGATAAAGAAAAACTTATGCGAGAGCTTCTGTTGGCTCAAGCTAGAGAAGATGACTTGAAAAACGGATTGAGTATGTTGTGCACTAACTTGGAAAACTGTAAACAAGATAAGAAAATGTTTATGCTGTTGAATGATGATAAGTCTGTAAGAATGTCTGAGTTAGAATGCCATATAACTAAACTTGAGAAGGAATTGAATCATGCTAATGCTACTCTCAAGCGTTGGAATGTAGGTTTACGTGTTTTGAATGGACTTCTCTATGATCAAAAAGCAGCAAGTGAAAGAGCTAGATTAGGATTTGCAGGTACGTCAAATCAGTATATAGGGAAATAAAAAGAACAAGTAGCTCCGACATTTGTGAAAGTTAAGCAGGCTGATGAGGTGAGTTTCAAAGGCAAGAAAGAAGTGAACTTCACTAAGTGAAGCAAGAGGGAACAAGTACGACAGGTAAGGCCACCATACAACGTGGTGAGGTAAGAAAGCCTAACTCTCCTCATATCTATCATCATTGTGGCATATTACGTCACATTTGTCCTTACTATAAACTTTTACATCGTATGCCCATAACTGGTAAGAAGTTTGTACCCATCTGTCATTACTGTGGAGTGAGAGGTCAAATTAGACCACATTATTTTAAATTGCATGACATGTCTCGCTTTAGCTATCCTGTCCAGTTTGATAGACCATCTCTACCTAAGGCTCCTAGAATAAATTCGATGGAGTCTGTTCCTGTAAAAACTAAAAAAGTCTGGATTCAGTCTAAAGATCTAAAAGCTTATGTGGTTCAGACTGCTATGAGAGCCCAAAGTTCACACATGTCGTATCTTGACAATGGATGCTCTCGACATATGTCAGGGGATAGGTCATTGTTTGCTTCTTTAGAGTCACTTAATGGTGGGACAATGACTATTGAGGACGGAAATTCCACTAAAATCATAGAAAAATATACTATTTCTTCCCCTAGATTTCCTAAATTGGAAAATGTCCTTTTGATTGACGATTTAAAAGCAAATCTTTTGAACATTAGTCAGATGTGTGACACTCATCATGAGGTGCTTTTTTTAAAAAAATAACTGCATTATTTTATATAAGAAAGGTAAAACTGTCATGCATGGTGTTAAAACATCTGATAATTGTTATGACATTATTTCCTTAAATGCTGAAACTTGTATTTCTGTCAAAATCAATGATGCAGAATTGTGGCATCGGAGACTTGGACACGTTAATTACAAGGAGGTATCTAAGATTTCCAATAAAGAGTTCATTAGAGGAATTCCAAAGTTAGGTAGCCAACTGAATCGTGTCTGCGGTGCTTGTCAGATAGGTAAACAGACCAGAGTTCCTCATAAGAAGACTGATACCTTAGGCACTAAAGCGCCTATGGAGCTGATTCACATGGACTTGATGGGACCAACGAGGACAAAAAGCTTAGGAAAGGAAAAATATATTTTTGTGGCCGTGGATGATTTCTCTCGTTTTACTTAGGTTAATTTTTTTAGAGAGAAGTCTGAGACTTTTTCTATTTTCAAAACTCTTGTCCTTAAGCTTCAAAATGAAAAATTCAAGTCCTACAACTCTGTTATTCGCATTCGGTTTAATCATGGTAAGGAGTTTGAAAACTCCGACTTTACTTCCTTTTGTGAAGAGTTGGGTATAAATCTTGAGTTTTCTACTCCGAAAACTCTTCAGCAAAATGGGGTGGCTAAAATAAAAAATCGAGTTATTCAAGAGATGTCTTGTGTTATGCTGCATGACAAGAATCTGCCACAATATTTTTGGGCAAAAGCTGTGAATATTGCTTGTTATACCATTAACCGTGTCAACCTGAGGCTAGGGACTCTTCACACTCCCTATGAGCTTTAAAAAGGTACAAAATTAGCTGTTAAGTACTTTTGTACTTTTGATAGTAAATGCTATATTTTTTAGGATAGGAAACAACTGGGTAAATTTGACTCCCGTAGTGACGAGAAAATCTTCTTAGGATACTTCACAAATAGTTGAGCTTATCGAGTCTTTAACAATAGAACATCTACTGTTATGGAATCTATAAATGTTGTTGTTGATGATGAACCTACTCTTACACCTGCTAACACTGATTTACCTATTTCAGGCAAACTCATTGAAGAACTGGAAGCCAAAAAATCTAAAAGCCAGCTTAACCTAGAAGGAAGTGAAGAAACTGCTGAGAAGAATCCCACTAATCTGAAATAGAGTTCTCAGCCACAAGAATCTAGAACCAGAGGTTCTCAAAAGAAAGGGCTTAAACCCTCAGCTAGGGTGAATCTTAACCATCCCATAAGTCAAGTTCTTAGAGACGTCACAGATAGGATGTGAACTCGACGTCAAATGCGGAATGAGGTAACATTTCTATGTTATGTGTCTTTAATCGAGCCAAAAAATATCAATGATTCTGTAACACCCCGGCCCTTCACATAGCAACGATATTGTCCATTTTGGGCAAAATCTTCATGATTTTTTTCTTCCTATGGGGTCACCCATCCATGTATTGCTCCAACTTAAGCACGCTTAACTGCGGAGTTCTACTAGGATCTCTACCACTTGAGAAAATGTCTCGTTGAATGTAAGAGTCCTAAATTTTTCCTTTATAGCCTAGGAACTCCCTCTCCCTTTTCGATGTGGGATACTAGGATATCACAATCCACCCCCTTAGGGCTACACGTCCCCCTACAGTAGCCTGCTAGTCCTTATCGACTCGCCCACTCAGTAGCCTGCCCACGTATCACGCGAGACGGCAGGGGCCCACACTCGGAGGTGAGAAGAGTCAGCTCTGATACCATCTGAAACACCCTGATTCTTCACATGGCAATGATATTGTCCATTTAGGTCAAAACCCTCACGATTTTGTTCTTTCCAGGGGGTCACCCATCCTTGAATTGCTCCCGTCCTAGCACGCTTAACTGCTGAGTTCTGCTGGGATCTCTACCACCTGAAAAAAGGCCTCGCTAAATCTAAGGGTCCAAGAATTTTCTTTTATAGCCTAGAAACTCTCTCTCCCACATCGAAAAGGGAGAGGGAGTTACCGGGTTATAAAAAAATCTTAGACCCTTACATTCAACTATGCCTTTTCCTAGGTGGTAGAAACCCTAACAGAACTCCACAGTTAAGTGTGCTTGAGTAGGAGCAATACAAGGATGGGTGATCCCCATAGGAAGAATAAAACCGTTAGGATTTTGCCCAAAGCGGAGAATATCGTTACCATGTGAATGGTTGGGGTGTTACAGATGGTATCAAAGCCGACTATCATCACCTCCGAGTGTGGGCCCCTGCCGTCTCGCGTGACACGTTGGCAAGCTACTGAGTGGGCGGGTCGATAATGGCTGGCAGGCTACCGGAGCTGGCAGTCTACTGCACGGGGACATGCAGCCCTAAGGGGGTGGATTATGATATCCTGGTATCCCACATCAGAAAGGGAGAGAGAGTTTTTGGGCTATAAAAGAAAAATCTTAGACCCTTACATTTAACGAGGCCATTTTCCAGTTGGTAGAGACCTTAACAGAGCTCTGCAGTTAAGCGTGCTTATGCTGGAGCAATGCAATGATGGGTAATCCTCTGAGAAGAACAAAACCATGAGGACTTAGTCCAAAGCGGACAATCTCATTGCAATGTGAAGGGTCAAGGTGTTACAGATGGTATTAGAGCTGACTCTCCTCACCTCTGATTGTGGGGCCCTGCCGTCTCGCGTGACACGTGGGTGGGCTACTGAGTGGGCGGGTCGATAAGGACTGTCAGGCTACTAGAGCTGACAAGCTATTACATGGGGATGTGCATCCCTGAGGGGGTGGATTGTGATGTCCTGGTATCCTATATCAAAAAGAGAGAAGAAGTTCCTAGGTTATAAAAAAAAATCTTAGACCCTTACATTCAACGAGGCATTTTTTCAAGTGGTAGAGACCCTAACAGAACTCCTCAGTTAAGCGTGTTTGAACGGGAGTAATGTAAGGATGGGTGACCCCCTGGGAAAAAAATCGTCAGGGCTTTACCTAAAGCGGACAATATCGTTGCCATGTGAAGGGTCGGGGTGTTACAGATGCCCTTCTTGATGAATGTTATACTAATGCCATGCATGAGGAGCTAGAACAATTTACTAGGAACAATGTGTGGTAACAAGTCTCTCGGCCTTTTGACAAATATGTCATTAGAACTAAATGGATATTCAAGAATAAAACTAATGAATTTGGAGAAGTGGTTAGAAATAAAGCTAGACTTGTAGCACAAGGTTACACTTAGGTTGGAAAATTGATTTTGATGAAATCTTTGCCCCCGTTACACGTCTTGAATCCATTAGAATTCTATTTTCTATTTTCTGTAAACTTCATATCAAACTGTTTCAAATGGATGTCAAGAGTGCATTCCTGAATGGTGATCTTAAAGAAGAAGCATATGTTGAGCAACTAAAAGGGTTTGTTGACCCGTCTTTACCAAATCATGTTCTGAAACTTAGGAAAGCTCTTTACGGGCTGAAACAGGCTCCCAAAGCTTGATATGATAGATTGACCTCGTTTCTGTTAGAGGGAGGATTTTCTAGGGGTGGCATCGATAAAACTTTGTTCATCTATACTCAGAAGCATGGCATTCTTGTAACTTAAATCTATGTCAATGACATAGTTTTCGGGTCTACTGATGACTCATTAGTGAAAGAATTTTCGGTAGAAATGAGCAATAAATTTGAAATGAGCTTAATGGGTGAACTGAACTACTTCTTAGGTCTTCAGGTCAAACAATCTGAATCTAGCATGTTTATTTCTCAATCTAAGTATGCTAGGAATCTTGTTAAGAAATTTAGTTTAGAAAACTCGAAGCATACCCAAACCTCGATGAGCGTCACCACTAAGCTATCCAAAGATTAGTCTGGCAAACCTATTGACCAGACCATGTATCGAAGTATGATTGGTAATCACAATATTTGACAGGGAGTCACCCTGACATTACTTTTAGTGTTGAAAAAAAAAATACTAAACTCAACAGTGAAATTCACATATCGGATGATTCTTTTAACAGCAGTTAGATATGATTGCTTAGGATTAGACTGATAGTGTGCACAAATTTCTACAATGAATGCAATATCAAGTTTACTAGCTGTGAGATATAGGAGACTCTCTATCATATTTCTAAACACGGTTTGATCAACATTTTTATCTTTTTTATTTTTTGGCAATTTCACAGATGTACTCATAGGGATTTGAATGAGTTTGGTAGATTTTAGTTTAAACCGCTTAACCATTTTTTTAGCATATTTTGACTATGAGATGAAGATCCCATCGTCAGACTGTTTAATCTGTAAACCTATAAAGTAATTTATTTCACCTGCCATACTCATTTCAAATTCCTTTTGTATACATTCTTAGAAAATGAAAGGACAAGAGATTTACATGTAAATCCAAACACAATATCATCAACATAAATTTGTGCTACCAAAATATCATTCTTGTCTCTTTTAATGCAAAGAGTCTTATCCACACTTCCTCTGATGACGCACATACAAAACTCTTTTGAGTTTGTATACATGATTAGGATAGTGTAGATCCTAAAAACTTTTAGGCTGTTCAACATAAACAACTTCTTTCAACTGGCCATTTAAGAAAACAATTTTTACATCCATTTAGTATAGTTTGAAATTTAGCAAACAGGCTACAGTAAGTAGAATACGAATAGATTCTAATCTAGACACAGGAGCAAAGATTTCGTCAAAATCTATTCATTCTACTTGTGTGTACCATTGTGCCACTAATTTAGCCTTATTTCTCACAGCAGTTCCTTGTTCATTAGACTTATTTTTTAAAATTCACTTAGTGCCAATAACATTAACATTTTCAGGTCTAGGCACTAACTCCTAAACATCATTCCTGACAAATTATTTGAGCTCCTCATACATAGCATTCACCCAACAATTGTCAATCAAAGCTTCTTTCACATTTTTAGCTCAATCAAAGACACATAACATAAATTACTAACCTAATTATGCATTTATTGGCGTATCATCATTGGTTTTGTTATCTCTCCAATCACCAGATTCAGATGGTGATTTAGCTTTACTCGTGAGGAAGGTTCCAAGACTGCTTGTTCCTCAGGAATTAGCATACTTTCAGAACTTTCATCTACTATCTGCTTTAGAGAGGCTGGCTGAATAGGATCTTCAAGAATCTGAGAATTAGACTGATCTGTTTCTGGTGTCAATGCCTCTTCAACCGTTCATGTATCATCAACAACAACATTAACAGATTCCATAATAGTAGAAGTGCATAAATTGAAAACTCTATATGCTCTGCTATTAAGGGAATAGCCGAGGAATATTCCATCATCACTTCTAGAGTCAAATTTACCCAATTGTTCTCGATTTTTTAAAATGTAACATTTGCTCCCAAAAGTTCTAAAATATTTTACATTTGGCTTCCTACCTTTCCACAACTCATAAGCAGTCTGTTTGGTACCATGTCGTAAATACATGTGATTGATAACATAGCAGGCAATATTTACGGCCTCAGCCCAAAACTTGAGAGGAAGGTTTTCACCATGAAGCATAACTCTGGCCATCTCCTGTACTACTCTATTTTTTCATTCACCATTCTGTTGTGGTGTTTTAGGTGCAGAGAACTCGTGTTGGATTCCCTATTCGTCACAAAAGCTTGAGAATTCAGAGTTCTCATATTCCTTACCATATCTAATTTGATTTTAGTGATTTGCTAATTTTTTCTTTCCTGTTCATTATTCAATTTCAGACATAGGGATTTTAAAATAGCAAACGTGTCGAATTTTTCACGCAAAAAGTTCACCCAGGTAAACCTAGAAAAGTCATCAACAACAAGAAGGATATATTTTTTACTGCCTATACTCTTTGTTCTAGTAGGACCCATAAGATCCATGTGGAGAAGTTGCAAATGATATTTAGTAGCAAGCTGATTTATTTTCTTGTGGGGGACTTTGATTTGTTTACCTAGTTGACAAGGTCTACACATAAATTTTGTATTGCTGCTTAGCTTTGGAATGCCTTTAACTAATTCAGAATTAGCAAGCCTGGAAAGATTCTTATAATTGATATGACCCAAATGGTGATGTTACAATTCTGTTTTATCAATTTTCGCAAAATGGCATATTTGAGAGGAAGGTGGCAAAATTCCGTAGCAGTTATTAGAGGTACGAACACCATGAATAACAATGTTTTCCTTTTTATCCAAAATTAGATATTCAGTTTTAGTAAAATGAACTTTATGTTGTGTGCCGCACATCTGACTGATACTGAGTAAGTTTACTTTTAAACCGTCAACAAGAAGGACATTATCCAATTTAGGTAGCTCCGGAGAGTCAATGGATCCTCTCCCAATAATCTTGGATGAGTTTTCATCCCCAAATGTGATAAGTTCTCAATCGTATGGACCAATATTCGAGAATAAGGACTTATCTCCAGACATGTATCGGGAACATCAACTATCCAAGTACCACATGAAAGAATTTTGAGCTTTTAAGGCAGTGTGAATAACATTGCATTTCAAATCATATTTTCGGACCCAGACAGCACGTGTTTTAGGAAAAGGTTTAGTTTGAGTATTGTGTTTCTAGCCAAAATAAGGCCTCTGCCAGTTGTCTGCTCGAGCGCTCAGAGGGGCCACTCGAGTACGCGACTGCTAGTTAACATACCCATCTCTCTACCAGTTGGCTACTCGAGCACTTAAAGAGCCCGCTCGAGCGCTCAGCAGACCGAGAGTTTTATGCTGTAGCTGTCTAATTTGATCATGCAGTTTTTCTGGTTTTCTTTCATGCTGATATGTAGACAGTGATTTCATTTTTTTGCAAAAAGGTCTAATATGTCCAAGAATACCACAAAAATGACAAATAAGAACAAATTTTTAAAAATCAATTGATTGTGGTAAAAAATTTTGAACAGGTTTTCCTGACAATTCAGTCCTGATTTGTTTAGACTTTCTAAAACACTATCTTTACTTGTAGGCATGCTGACAGTTTTCACAAAGTTGATTTTACCTGTAGTCTTGGATCTGAACATACTTTTCACGTATCCTAAACCAGTTCGATCTGTCGTCACTTTTTGCACACTTAGGATCTCTTTCAAACTCAGAGAACCTACATTTAATTTCTTTAAAGTGGTATTAGTAGTTACTAACTCGGTTTCCAATAATTTCACTTTAGCTTCACTAGTCTCAAACAAAGACTTGAACTTAATTAAATCTAGTAATTCCAACTAAAGTTTATAAACATTTGTTTTGAGGGAATCACATGATTTAATAAGTTCATTCTTCTATTTGTGAGAACTAATAAGTTTCTCAGTCATTTTGATTTTAAAAACTTTTAGTTGTAAAATCAAATTCTGAGACTCAATTAGTTAAGACTTTAGACTATTATTTTCTTTTTTCACAGTTTTGACCTTCAGTGTTAGTGATAACTTTCGTCATTTTGTAACTTTTTTTGTGAAGTTTATCATAAACCCACTGAAGATCCTTCTCATTCTCTTCATCAGATTCAGAACTTGAACCAGGTTCTTCTTTTCCAGAATCACTTTGAGAAACACGGGATTCATGATCAGATAATTCAGACTTACCTGATCCTGTGGAAGCAGCAAAGTTAATGACCTTACCCTCGTCATTCTTTGGTTCAGACTCATTTCCATCATCAGGTGATTCAATTTCATCATCCCACGTCATAATAAACACTTTTTCTTTCTTTTCCTATTTGTTTGGATATTTCTGAACAATATGTCTATACCCTTGACATTCAAAGCACTGTATATTCTAGTTATGAACTTTAGCTTTTTTCTTTTCAAACTTAACCACATTCTTACTTTTGTCACCAAAATGTCAAGATTTTGTTTTAAGGTTCGGTTTTTTATTTAAAACAAATTTTTTCAATTTTTTCACTATAAAAGCCATAACGTCGTGATCAATATCAGTTTCATCATCTAAAGACTCTAACTCAACCTTAGTAGTTTTTAAAGCAATACCTTTTGATTTTTTAGATTGACGTAAAATTGATTCAAAAGTATGAAGATTTCCAACCAATTGTTCTACTATAAGAGAATCAATATCTTTACTTTCTTCAATAGCAGTAACTTTTAGTTGAAAACGTTCAGGTAGTGACCGTAAAATTTTCCTAACAATGTGAGATTCAAGAATTTTTTCACAAAGTATAAAGCTGGAATTAACTATGTCACTCAACTTAGCATCAAATTCATCAACTGTATCATTGTCTTTCATTCGAAGAGTTTCAAAACTTGTGGTGAACCTTTAAAGTTTAGATATTTTAACAATTGCATGCCTTCGTATGTGACTTCAAGAATATTTCATGCTTATTTAGCGATTTCACACGTACATATACGTCTGAATTCTTCTGGTGTGACACCGCTAAAGATAGCATTAATAGCCTTGCTATTCCAGCCTGCTTCGTCTAAATTCATTTTCTTCCATTGTTCAGTAGATTTTTAAAATAAAATCATCGCCAAATTTAACAGTTGGAGGGGTATAGCCAATTACAACAGCCATCTAAACCCTCTCGTCAATAGATTTTAGAAACGCTCTCATTCGAACTTTTTAATAGGGATAGTTTCCTCCATCTAACAATGAGGGTCCAACAGTTGAGTAGTTTCCTTCTCTAGAAAATTCCATATATGTGATTGATTATGATCGAAACTTTGTAAAATTAAAAAACTTGCTCTGATACTAATTGTAAAAATAAGATTTTTTCTTATTTTAAAAAATAATATTTTTAGCGTTTTAATCAATCACAAGTATGAAACACAATCCATCAAGAACTCACAACATACAGATATTTTTACGTGAAAAAATCCAACGGGTAAAAAATAATTGGACAACCAAGTCCAGGAATCAAGCAATATAACATAAATAGTTACAATACAACTTATAGACTCTTTGATCGACTCCTCAATCTTCTAGTCCTAAGTTTATATGACGAATACTCGTTTATTGTTCTCCTTTTGATTCCTACTGCAACGAATCCTTGTAGCAGTTTTCTCTGGCAGAATCTTCCATCAAAACTTAGAACGCTGTCTAAGATTTGCTCTCAAATAATTTTTGATGTTTTTGACACACAAACTAACCCTCGATATAATCTTAAAGCCCAATATTGTTTTCTGTCCCCGGTGAGTCTCGTGTGTCTTTGATGATCTATTTATAGATCCTCAAAACCCCAAGCAACTAGGATTACGAATAAATTATAACGCTTAGGCTCCACTTGAGCGGTCAGTTGGGCACTCGAGCGGTCAGGTGGTCGAACTTTTCTTACGTGTTATGCTTTGAATGCTTGTACTCCCAGCTTTTCTTATGTGTACCACCCATTCGATCTTATGAAACCCAATATTAGAAAACCAAGAATAATAGATTATCTAAATTGGTTTAGGCTTCTAGATATACATGAAGCTTCCTAAACCAAATAAGCTTCCTAAACCCAAAGGCTTCCACAACACAAAAGTTTCCTAAACACAAAGGTTTCCTTAACACCATAGATTTGCCAAAAAAAAAAAAAACCAAAATTACTTTATATTGATTTCCTTACAAAAAGAATATTAGTAACTACATTGGGTATCACGTAACAGTGAAGTATCTTTGAACCTCTCCTTGAAAGCTAAGGTATATAGACAATAAGATTTAGTAGTAATCCCATATAAGACGTAATCTAAACGTCAACAATTTAATGATATCCGATCCTTAAAGCGAAATAAAAGAAATAAAAAGAGATGTTATCGATTCACATCAAAATTAAAATTTAGAACCAGTACACATGAAAAAAAATATATATTTAAAAACCACACTAAAATCAACATTTAGAATTAAAAAAAAAACAATTTGGAATTAGAATACCACTCTAAAAACAAAGCTGGTTATGTGAAAATGCCAAGAAAAATTAGCCCTAGACTGTTAGCATAATCTTAGGTTCCAACAAATAACAAATATAGTTTAGGAAGAGAAAGGAGGAAGGGAGAGATAAGAGTAATGCCTAGGACCGATTTTAAGTCATTATTTCTGTTTTCCATAGTCCTGGATAATGGTGGGCAACTAGAAAATTACCTTTAGTGAGTGAATCAATTTCGAAAGAGGAAGAACCCAGAGAGAAATAGAAACTGAAGAGTAAAGAGGAAGAACCCAGATGAACCAGAACCGAAGACGGAAGAACCAAAGAGTGATGACGGCAACTGTCGCCGTCGAGCTTGTCGGCTCCAATAACGCAATGATGGTTTGGTCCGTTTCTCCATTTGGATGAAGATGAATCATATTCAGTTGAAGAATAAATGAAGATGAAGCTTGAAGCTTCAAGGACCAAGGCGCCATTTGGTTTCGATAGAGGCTGTTAAGAGCTGTTGCATGTTGCTGAGATGAGTTTTAGGGCAAAATTTCATAAATTAAAATTGATAATGATGTGTTTGGATTTGGATTTGGGTTTTTTTGGGGGGAGTGGGTCCTTTTAATTTAATATATATTGTTTTGGTTTGTATTTGGGTTCCTATGAAGTGGGCATTTTCAACAATGATTTTAATTTTATAATATTATACAAAGCATAATAAAAGGTATTACAAATTTTGGAACTCTATTTTTTAGCAAAAAATGGGAGCCCAAAGCGGTTGCTTTATGGCCAAAACTGAAGGCCAGCCCTGTGGGGAAGAACCTTGAATTGAATAAATAAATTCATCCAAACAGTATATATAAATTCTTTCTCCAGGGTGTGACAAATTGGTAGTTCTCATTACTTCTTGTGTGTGCCATGTGCACTTCATATGCAAAAAAGCCTGACAAACTAATATGAATCCTGTTTCAGCTCATTAGATGTTTTGCTCCTTCTGAGACATGTCTAAATTCTAATTAAATCTAAATTCTACAGGAATACAAACAAAAAAACTGGTTTAGATTCAATACAAACCCAAACCCTACAAATAATTTATGAGATAAATAGGCATAGATTATAAAGTCATTAAACAACCTCACTACATAAAGAAAACCTCATGTCTGACAAACGACAATGTAGCATATGTCTACAAATACCACATTTAAATACTCATTTTGGATAAATAAATAAAAAATAGTTTAGGGCACAAATTACCTCTTGTAGGATCTCATTCAACCATTTGACAAACCTAAATATGCAAATATGCATCTATATTATTATACTATCGTCAACCCGTGCTATGCACGAGATAGAATAAAATTGGCAAAATTACAGTAATAATATTATAATATATATTAATTATTTAAATATAATAAAATAAAATAAAAATATATATTCTCAAAATGCAACCAGTGTGTGTCTTAAAATAAAACCTGCAAATAAATATGAATATTTTGATTAAATTGCAAATAACATGTATTAAAAAATAAAACACCAGATAATCTGTTGTCTCTACCCTCTACAGATTCTAAAAGTCACCTGCAAAAATAAAAATTATTACAATTAATTTATTATTCTCATTATATAGATGGAAAAACAAAAGAAAGTGACAATAAATCCCCCGTAAGAAGATATTTACTTAATTATTATCATCAAAATCAGGTTGTTGTTCCTCATTTTGTTGTTGTCTTACTTGGTGTGGTTTCAGTTGCTTCTCTACTTCATCTAATGCTTGCATGCATATCATATCATTATGAATTTCTTCCAATATAATTGCCAATTATTTCATGTCTAGTCTATCTTTTTAAAATTTGTTACGGGTTCTTGCTACGAAGGTTTATTTAATAACTGTTTATTTAAATAACAGTTTAAATAATAAACTGTTACAGTTTATTTAAATATAGTATTTAAATGTTTTAAATAAACTATAACAGTTTATTTTCTATTTTGATATTTTATTTAAATAGTTTATTAAAAACAGGTTAATAACAGCTGTGTGGTCAAAATAGTTATTTGAGTAAACTGTTATTAAAACTATTTATATAAACTGTTAATAACAGTTTATTTAAAAAAATAGTTTATTTAATCAAGATAATAAAATCTTATCTAATTTTCAAATCGAGATCCTCTCTAATAAACGTATACAATGAAATTTAACACATACCGTCAACTCTAGTACATATTTCTACAAATTAAATTAAAAATTAAACACATACCATGAACCCCACAACACATTACTATAATTCTCTACTGCCTTTATAATTTTCAACACATTAATTAGAAAGTCACTATTAATCAAGAAAACGACCGCAAACAATATATCATCACAATAGAATTTTAAAAAAAACATAACAAAAAATAAAAAAACACTATAGTTTTGTTAATTAAAAATCGTATAATATATAATGGTGTTGCTTTAATTTAATAAAGATTTTAGGTACATTTAGTGAAGTGAAAAGTATCTTGAATCCTTTAAGCACACACAGACACTGTGCTCTCTCTTTGTGAGAGAGGGAATTTCTTTTCAACTACCCTAATTAATTAATTAATTAATTAATTAATTAATGAAAAGATATACACCTGGTAGAAATAAATAAATATGTAAAATTACCCAATTTTTGAAATGCAAGTAAACCGTTTAATTGCGCAAAAATATAGATTATCGTTCCAATGCTTTTGTGAAAATCGTACTATGTAAAATAGAAAATATATTAATAAAAAGTCATTATTAATCAACAAAACAACACAAACAACCGCAAATAATATATTATTGTTAGGATCAAGCGCTTATCATCTCACTAAAATCTGCAAGAGTGATGAAGACGTAACTTTATTTCTTTAAAGTGTATAACGCAAAGCGCCACAAGTTGACTGTAACTCGACCCAAACCCGGACTTCTGCCACGGCAGGATGCTGGTTCAAACCCAGACGAACAATCCCCCCCAACAACTGCCGCACTACCCGCAAGACACAGGACCTTCTACGATGGGAAATCAAACTTGATACTACCTACTCTGATACCAATTGAAAAATATATAAATTTTTCTTTAATCGTGAAAAATAATATTTTTAGCGATAAAACAACAATTACATTCACATAGATCAACCAAGACAAGAACGCACAACACAAAAAACTTTTTATGTGGAAAACCCAACCGGATAAAAAATTACGGAACAACTAAATCCAAGAATCAAGCACCAAACCCGAACAGAAACAATACAATTTACAGACTTTTTGACTGACTCCTCAATCTTCTAGTTCTAAGTTTGTATGCCGAATCCTCGTTGACTATTCTCCTCTTAATTCCTACTGCAACGACTCCTCGTAGCAGCCTTTTCCGGCAGAAACTTCTGTCAGAACTTAGAACGCCGTCTAAACTTTACTGTCGAATGATCTTCAAAGTTTTGATGCTCAAAAGAACTCTTGAATTAAATTGATGCTCAATAATATTCTATATCAAGAGCCCTAATTTCGTGCATCCTTAACTATCTATTTATATAGATCCCAAATCCCAAGACAGTCAGGAATATGAAACAAAAGACTGTCTAGTCACCGCTCGAGCGGACAGGTTGCCGAGGCTCTCCCACGAAGCTTTGATAACTCCCAATGGCGGTTGGTCTATGTGACTTGTTTTTAGTCTTCAGAATATATCATGATTAGGAAACAAATCTCCATAGATATATCCATGACCCCCTTGAGATTTTAGATAAACATACCAAACCCACAAATATATTTTTTTCCATCCAACAAGGAGAACCAAAACTACAAAGATTCCTAATACAAAGGTTTCCAAAACATAATCCTTCCAAACCAAAAAGACTTCTAAAAAACTAACATTCCTAATCACCTTGGATATTGCCATAAAAGATAAAAATTAATATTAATTAATTTCTTTACAATCTCTTCCTTACCAAATCCAAGTGAACACAAAACACCCTACTTAAACACCCCCCTACCTACACAAGTACTATCAGACCACACAGATCCTACAGAAACCCAAACATTCAGCAAACAACCCAACCCATCACCGTTTCTTCTAGCCCTTCAAAAAAAAACAACAATCCACAAAAGAACCATTAAACAAAAAAATAATCCACCATTAACCAGAATGTAAACGGAATGTAAACCAAAATGCCAAGTACCACCAATCCTTCCATGTGAACAAGTAGCCAAATTAAAAGTAACAGAACTATATCAACAAATCCAACCAACCTTCCAAAACATCAAAAAAAATATCTAGCAATGTATGTCCAATCAGACCAAAAATAAAAAGTATCAATTTTCTAGTTTTTCTTTCATGCTGATATGTGGTCAGTGATTTCAATTTTCTGCATAAAGATATAATATGTCCAAGAATACCACAAAAATGACAAATTAGAACAAATTTTTGAAAACCAGTAGATTTAGGTAAACATTTTTTAACAGAATTTCCCAACAAAGTAGTCCTGATTTGAGTAAGCTTTTTCACACCCTTGTCCTTACTCGTAGATGTGCCAATGGCTTTAACAAAGTTGATTTTACCAGTGATTTTTTATTCGAAAGTACTTGCCACGTATCTTAAACCAATTCAATCTGTTGCCGCTTTTTGCACACTCAAGATTTCATCCAAGCTTAATGAACCTGCATTCAATTTATTTAAAGTTGTATTAGCCATTGCCAATTCAGATTCCAGTAATTGCATTTTTTCTTTACTAGCTTCAAACAGAGACTTGAACTTAACAGAATCTTGTAATTTCAACTTGAGTTTAGAAACATTTAATTTGAGCGAATCACAGGATTCAATGAGGTCATTCCCCTATTTGTTAGAACTAACCAGTTTCTCAATCATTTTGGTTTTAAAAATTTTTAGCTGAGAAATTAAAGATTGAGACTCAGATAGTTCAGACTTTAAATTAGTATTTTCTTTTTCTATCATTTTAACTTTCAGTGTCAGCTTAGTGATAACTTTTGTCGTTTTGTAGCTTTCTCTATGAAGTTTATCATAAGCTCACTGAAGATCTTTTTCATTCCCCTCATTCGATTCAAAACCTGAACTAGAATCACTGTGAGAAGCATGAATATCATGATCAGACAATTCAGACTTATCTGATCCAGTGGAAGCAGTAAAAGCAAGGAATTTACCTTCATCGTTATCTATTTCTGACTCGTTTCCACCATTGGATGATTCAATCTCATCATCCCGCGTCACAGTGAACACTTTTTCTTTCTTTTCTGCTTATTTGGACAGTTCTGTGCAATATGTCCATACCCTTGACATTCAAAACACTGTATACTCTGGTTCTGAATTTTAGCTTTTTTTTTAAAATTTCACCACATTCTTACTTTTGTCTCCAAAATGACTAGATTTTGATTTAAGGTTGGGTTTTCTAATTAAAACAAACTTTTTTTAATTTTTTAACAATAAGATTCATAACCTCATGATCAATATCAGTTTCATCATCCAAAGAATCTATCTCTACCTTTGAAGTTTTTAAGGCGACGCCTTTTGATTTTTTAAGCTGACGTAGAGTAGATTCAAATGTTTGAAAATTTCCAACCAATTGTTCCACTTTAAGAGAATCAATATCTTTACTTTCTTCAATAGCAGTAACTTTTGGTTAAAAACATTCAAGAAGAGATCGTAAGATTTTTCTAACAATACGAGATTCAGGAATTTTTTCTCCAAGAATAAAATTGAAATTTACGATGTCACTCAACTTAGCATAAAACTCATTAAATGTCTCATGATCTTCCATTTGAAGAGTTTCAAAACTGGTGGCGAGTCTTTGAAGTTTAGAAATTCTGATAGTTGATGTACCCTCGTGTGTGATTTCAAGGATATTCCATACTTTTTTAACGATTTCACACGTACAGATACGTCTAAATTCTTCACGTGTGACCCCGCTAAAAATAGCATTGATAGCCTTGCTATTCCAGTCTGCTTCATCTAAATTCTTTTTCTCCCATTGTTCAGCGAATTTTAAAATAATATAAATACCAGATTTAACAGTAGATGGAGTATAGCCAATAACAACATATATCCAAACCCTCTCGTCAATGGATTTAAGAAACGCCCTCATACGAGCTTTTCAATAGGGGTAGTTTCCTCCATCTAACAACGAGGGTCGAACTGTTGAGTTTTCTTCTCTAGGAAATTCCATGAAAGTAATTGATAAGGATCGAAAAAAAAATTTCTTTCAAAAAAACAAAAAAAAAAAAAAAACCCTCTCTGATACCAATTGTTAGGATCAAGCGTTTACCATCTCACCAAAACTCACAAGTAGTGGTAAAAGCACAACTTTATTTTCTTAAAGTGCATAACGTCAAACGCCACAAGTCGACTGTGACTCGACCCAAACCCAGACCTCCACCACGACAGGATGCTGACCCAAACCCAGACCAACATTATGCATGATATATGAGTTGTGAGTGAGTATGCTATTATACAATATCAACTATATCTTTTTTCTTCTTTTTTTTTCCAACCAAACACTAAGTCACACACAGCCTTTTTGTCTTTATGGGATTATCTTCTTTTTTTTTTTTTTTTGTAATTTGTTTTAACATTTTCACTCTCCTTTCAATTCACCATTTTTACATATCCCATCTATATACATTATTCGATCAATTCTACCGGAATAGATATATAGCTCATAACCAGATTCCTTTACTTTAATTACAATTTAATTCATTTTATCTATTTCCACATAACCAATTTCTTTCTTTCCAATTCATCCATCTGCTATTCATATTTTAATTTCAAACCATTAATTTCTTATTGAACCGACGTCGGGTGCAGTTTATAGAAACCTTTTTCTATTTTTCCAATAGGCTACGCGAAATTATTGAGTAATAGATAACTTTATAACTCACCACAACACAATTACGTCCGTTTTACGAGAGCTAACCCGGGAGAATACGGTACCCATCTTGCGCAAGTTTTCGATCTTTCACTGCGGAACTGTGCAAGCCCAACTTAATCACATCAACCATCCTCGGTTCAATGTTCAATCAATCATATTAATATTCATTAGTCAACCCGAAGTTCATCTCCCCAATCCAATTTCACAATCACATAATATTTCTTCTTATTCACCATTGTTACATTATTCTATTTCTGATCCTATATTATCAATAAACACAATTATTAAATCCTTCTATTTTAGATCCCATATCATTAATTCTCAAATCAAGTTTCATATTTTCTCATTTCAATAATATATAATCTAAAGTTCAAACATCACAAAATCAACTAAATTTCCAGGTTTATGAATCCATATATATATCAACTATAAGAAGAAAAATTTCAAACCCATGAATCATATCCTTTTTTTTTTCTTCTCGAAGTAACATAATTCAACCAAAACATATAAGTTTGATTCCACAACCTATATGTTTCCAATTTTCATTATAAAGATGACAACTTTAATTTTCTCATCCATGAATTGAATTGAATATCATAAGATTAACGCGACAATCATATAAGCCAAAAATTTTATTAAGATTTTATCAAACCTTGAAATCAAGTTCAAAATTTGACTAATTCATACTTTGTTAAGTTATATAATTCAAACAACTTCACAAGTGTCTCAATTTCACATTCTATTAAATTTTCATGCAATCGAATCAATAAATATGGAAACAAACTAGGGTCTTGTCAAATAAATCAAATCCTTAAATTAAACTACGAATTAACCCAAATATTCCCATTAAGTAAATTATCTTGAGACCATAAACACAACTAAACCAATTTTAGTCTTCTTATATCAATTTTTCCATATCTTAGAATTTAATTGCAAACCCAATTCTAGATCCATAACTTACTAGTAAATGGCTCAACTAACCCATTTGTTTTATCCATTTCTCTTAGCCCATGTATTTACTACTTATCTTGGATTTATACACACTTTTTTCCAAATCTTTAAACTAAACCAAAAACTCATCTATAAACTTCTAAAATTTCAAGTTGCAAGCTCCAAGCAACCATTAGGGGTTTCTATTTTATTTCTATCCTCAACTAATCCCAACCCCAATTCCACAAAACCAAACTCAATAACCATTGATGAAATCATACTTTTATCAAATTTGTCCAATCCTTGAATTAGCTATGGATTTAACTCTAAATTTATAAATTCCCAAGTCATAAGGTTTAAGCAACTTATTAGTTATTCAAATTTCATCATCCCACTCAACTGACATAGAATTAACTCCAATTTTAGTTAACTTCTATAAAATCCATACATCATAATCACCTAACGTTTGAATTTCTATCAAAATTTCCAAATTTTTAGAATAAAATTTTACCTCGGACCTTTGATTCACATTTATCAGGTACAAAGCTTAAACAAATTCTCAACTGTCTCATTCTCAACTCTATGTCCAATTCTTATATAATCGAATTGTGATTTTTGTCCAAGTTTCATGATTCAACAATCCACACAGTCATACTCCATATCAAAAAATTTCAAACTCATTAATTATCTCAATTCTCATGATATCCAAAACTTTACTACATACCTTAAACTAAGCTTTATGTTTAAAAATCCCCAAACCTTTAAGATAATTTATGAATTTAACTCCTAATCTAGTAGGCTATAAATTCAATTCTTAATCCACAAGTTACAAAATTCTAGGACTCTCTAATTACTCCAATATCATAATCTCATACTATTCTAATGTAACTGAATCAATGATCCATCATTGGAGTTAGGGAACTTGACCACTATTTATCCAATCTCTAAATTAATTTATGAATTTAGCTCAATTTTCCTGAATATCCAAATCACCAGGTTCAAGCAATCTATTTTTTGCCCCAATTTCATCAACTTATCACATTGCCATAAACCCACACCAACCAAATTGAGTTTACATATACTAAGCTTCCGAGTTTTCAAATTAAGCCAACAATCTAACTCATACTCATAAACTTAGCAAATTACGGAGGACATTTAACTCATCAATTGCTCCAATTTCACCTCCGAATTCGATTAACATAAGATTCAACCAAACAAATCGTAAATTTACGTAGGGTTTGGGTAAATTCCGAAAGTTATATGATTCTAGGGATTTAACTAAAATTTCAACCCATATCAAAGCAACATATCAAATTTTAGTCAAGATCCTACCTCATGAAACCAAACACGCCAAAAACCGCCGAAAGCCCCAAATTCAAAAACCCTAGCCTCGTCCATCTCTAAATCCAACTTCGTGACGCTTCAAAGAGGGTGCTCTTGTTGTGTAAATCTTAATTCTTCCTTAGTAGCTTCCAATTCGACACTTAAACCCACCAATTTCAAAAAATACATACATACATACATATATACATACATACACACACGCGTAGGGATTCTCTCAAAATTTTAAGGTATTCATGAGATTTACATAAAAATCAACACATATTATCATACACACATCAAATCTAAGTCAAAATCCTATCTTATAGAGCCAAAAAGTTGCAAGTTTTGCTCCAAATTGAAAACCCTAGGTTTGGGCTACCGCCCCACAAGCTTCGCCACTCATCGCCAGCCGCATCACCAGCCAACCCCACGACGGCGCCGAGCTGCCATCACGCCGCCCACGTCTTTCCTGGCATCTCTCTCTCTCTCTCTCTCTCTCTCTCTCTCTTGATTCTCACACAGATGCCAGAAAAATGAGGAAGACGGAGAAGAAGAAAAATCGGAGAGGCGCGCGGGTCGTGGCTGTGTCTAGAACTTTTTTTTTTCAACACATCTAGAAATTTCCACCTTCTATGATATTATTACAATTATAATAATACACTCATTACTATAATCTTCATTAATATTTTATCTTAATTAAATTAATTCAAATTAAACAAATTTAAACTTTTTAAATTCGTCCGATTTATTACAATATTATAACTCGGGGTTCAACACATGCTAAATATCGTATCAATTGCCAAAATAAAAAAATAATAATTAAATAAATTTAATTAATAATAACGGACTAAGTCTCCCCAGAAGTTGGGAAGTAGGATTTGTGAAGGGTTGGGGAGACGTGGGAGTATAAATTATTTTTATAAAATATTTTAAATCAAAGTATAAATTACTTGATTTTTGAAATGCAAATAAACCGTTTGATTGCGCAAAAATATAGATTCTCGTTCCAATGCTTTTGTGAAACTGTAAGATAGAAAATATATTAATCACAAAGCCAAAAGGCAAGAAATAGACTTCAATTAAGGAAGAGACGAAAGATAAATTAGACAGACAGATGTGGGGTGGAAGAGTCTAAAAAGGTTTTGTTAGGTTTTCTTTTTAAATATTAGATTAATTCTAAAATATAGAGTTTTTTTAATATTTGTCCTAACAATCTAAAGCTGATATTTTAATCAAGAATGCATTTGTTTTATTGATTAAACTTTGTATAGCTCTTGATCATGTTAAAATCACTAATTGTGGATATATGTTTGAACTTTGTAAGTAAAATGTATTTACCATTTACGTTGTTAATTTGTGTGCCTTTTAGTATTTTACAATAAATGTGTATAATTATATTTAGATTGTCTTTTAATGGTTTTAAAATTTGTGATTCTTGCCTATATATATATATATATATATCAAACCTTTTGATCAAAATAAATATACCACAAAATAATAACAACAACAATATTTTTGTACTGCTACATGCATTCTTTGTTTAATCTGGTGGTGGTATTAATTACTTTATACAAGTAGCCGAGAAACACAATTTTTTTGTTGTATTTTAAAACATGTTTTGCTTTAAAAGGGGAAAAAAAACCGTTTTGTTTTGGTAAAAGAATAATGTTTTACCATAAAAAGAAAATGCAAATATTTAGTGAAAACTATTTTGTGTTAGAGAGAAACAATTTTTAGAAGAAAGTCTTACAGTTAATCTTCTATATTAATTTTTAGGGCTATTAAATTATAACTAATTTTTGAGTGATTACTCATTAATTTAATTAGTTGGTTACGATCTGTAATAGATCAAATAATTTTATTATAAGTAAACTGTTTGAATAGCAATTTTTAACAGGTACGTAATTGAATATTTAATTATGTTATTATGTGAGAGTAATAAAATTTATAAGGTCATAAGGTGTTTTAATATAGTCATGAGTAACATTGTTTTATTATGGACCATAAAATGCTAATTATGTCATAACATAGTGTTATTAATTATTGTGATATGTGCATGACTATGGGGTAAAATTCTTTTAATTGTGGATATATTACTTTGGAAAAGAAGGGTTTAGAATGTGGGGGTTTAAGATCAAAGATTTGTTTGGGAACAAAAAAAAAAAAAAGAGTTCAAATATTAAGTAAACATATTGTGTTGTGAAAAAGAGAAGAGATTTAATTGTGAGGGTAAAAAAAATAATAAATTATTTTTACATATTTATTTTGAGAAATATAGTGTTAAGAAAAAATGTACACAAATAGGTTGGACTCGTATGCATTTGTTCAATCTTTTAATTGATGCCGAAACGATCTTAAATGTATAGGTGGCCAGTGAGTCAAATTAATTCTTGTGCATAATTCTTATACTTTTCTAGTTCTTTATACGAATCAACTGTTGAAATAATATTCTCTACTATCTGTCTCCATTTCAACATTTTTTGGTGAGTAAAATATTAATGTAGTGATTTGGATAAGAATAATTTCTTAGTCTCGATGAAAATTATCATCTTGATGAACGATTTTAATAGATTTGTATTTCGAGTTCTCGTAGGTTAAAATGTGATACAGGTAAAGAGATCATGAATCGCAGTGAAATGTCAATTTTTAATATGAAGAAGTGGTTAATAAATACAATCATATAAAAATTATTAAAATTGAAGAAATTCTTTACACACTTTAAAACAGAGAAAAACTTGAATCAAATGAGAAATGAATTAGGCTCTCGCGCGTCAACATATCTTGTTCTGGGAGGATGAAAATGAAACTAATTAACTAAGCCATTAACTACCGTCACAAAAGAAATCCATTAACTGCATTAAACCATTAACCACAGATCTTAAAAATCAAAAGAGAAAAATAAATGTGTGTAGATCTGAGGATTCAATAGCAGATGGCGTGGGAGGAGAGGAGAAATAAGATAGTAGTGGGAAAAAATAGAAGTACTTGGATGGCGTTGCTGAACAGATCTCGTGGCAACGCAATAGGGGCGGTGGTGGGAGAGGCGCTGAACTGAGTGAGATCGGCGGTGATCGATGCCGATGAGACAGATCGGAGAGTGGCGATGGGCGGCGGATCATAGAGGCGTCGACCTGAGTGAGATCGGCGTGATCGACAGTGTTCGGCGCCGATGAGAGAGATCGAAGAGCGGTAGTGGGCGGAGGTGAGCGAGAGATAGGAGAGGCGCCAGTTGGAGTTAGAAGATTTCAAAGCGAATCAGAGCCGTAGCGAATGAGAGAGTGAGAGGCTGAGAGATGAGTGAAGCGATGTCAGTAGCGCCGAACTCAGAGAGAGCTGAGACGGAGATGGATGACAGAGGCCTAATCTGACCGTTGAATCAAGATGGGCAGAGAGGGATAAGAGAAGTCCACAGTCGTTAGACAAAAGATAGAGAGCTATGCCAAACTTCATTGGATGAACAGAGAGGTACCAAAGGCACCAACCGTTGGATGAATTGAGAGGCACCAACCGTAGCCTTCGGATGCAAAAGATAAATGTTCCATCACACTAAGCTAACTTAATATAAATTTTTTTTTTACATAAATATTTAAATAAAATATAATAATTTAAAAAAACATGAAGTGCGTGAATGCATAAATAAAATATAATAATTTCAAAATACATTGAGTGCTAACATATCTTAGTCATGTAATAATGTTCATGTTGAATAAGTCACAATTCCAAATTGCACAAATTTAAGATAAGATAATATGAATAAAATATAAAAGATCAAAAATAAAAAAATTGATCTTATAAGATAAAATGAATAATTTTATCTTATAAAATTATTCATTTTATAAGATAATATGAATAATTTATAAATTACTGTTTGGCAAAATTAGTGCAATTAACTTGCAGTTTTATACTATTAATTTTAAGTATAATTTATACGTTTTTTTAAATATTCATAATTTCTGTTACAAATTATAATTATTTTTTTTATTTTAATTACAAACTATAATTTTTACTAAATACTCATAACTTCTGCTACATACAATAATTTATAAATTGCTAATTTTAATAATGTCAAACATGAACATAAAAATATTAAATTTACTTGTCAAAAGTATTAGAGCACTACACAATATATAAATATTTGTACATACAAAAAAAGGTGATAAGTTTGCTTAAGCCAAAAACAAAATGAGACATTAAGATGATTTTAAACCAAATAAGAATTGTTATAAAAAAGATTATTTCTTTATATAATTTTATATTAAATACGAATATAATTAGATAGATAACAACGGGTATTATAGACCCATCATGATTTGTGCCTCTTTTTGAACCCTACATACATGAAAGATTCAGACACCATATTGTCTTTTAGATATCAACGAGTAAATAGTACTGATATAATTTTTATAAAAATAAATGTCTTAGAATGAAATTAAATTGACATTAAACACTTTTTTTGTCTCGGTTATTTAATGATTCAAAGAAGAAATTATTATTTTTTGTTATTATGTGAAATTATCGTTAAGAACAAAGTTCTAATGGTATTTTCTTTCAAATTTAAATCCTTTCTCACTTTTTCCATCACCGCCTATCACCCCTTCTACTGTTGAAAACATGTGATAAAAACAATAATAATAATAACAATAATAATAATAAAATTTCAAATCAATGAATGCACAAAAAAATAGAAAGCTTTCAAAAATGTTAATTAGGGTAGACGCGCATTTTTGCTACTTTTTTAGGAATAAATTATTTTGACAAATTGACTATTTCAATAACTATTAATTTTAAATTTAATTATTTATATAAACTATTTTACTCTTTTATATATTATATAGTATGAGATATATAGAGAATAAAGAAGAGAGAGATTGTTTGAAAAAGAAAAGGGAGAAAAAAGATATTTAGAGACAATAAAAAGAGAGATATGAAAATAATAAAGAATATAGAGATTGCTAGGGAGAGAATATTAGAAAGTGAAAAGAGAGAGAATGTAGAGAGAAGAAAGAGAGAGATAAAGATGGAGAATAAAAAATAAAAAGAGAATATTTAGTTTACATTTTTTAATTTCTAAAATGCATTAATTTTGTTATTTATATATATATAATAATATTTATATATTTATAATTTTTTCATCAAGATCTATAAAAACAAGAACTATATTGAATGTGAAAATAAATTCTAAAAATAATAACTTTCTAATTTTCAAAAACTAGAAATGAGAAAATCTTATATATTTTAAAATAGAAAATATTACAAAAAAATGAGAATTTAACATAATTATGTTAGCGTCTTATTTTTTGAAGTATGCACTGCCTTATTTTAGTATTAACTACTCTCAAAAAATGTATAAAATTTGAAGGTTTCATTTAGAAAACGGGAAATAATTTATTAAAAATAATTTTTTATTTATTTTTTAAGAAGAAAAAATTATCATTTTCTCATTAAATATAGTAAGAAGCGTTTATTTATTAACTAATTAATATCTAAAAAATAGATAAAATTTCAATATAATATAAAAATTCATTTTATTTGCTTCTCTACTATTGCGATTTGTCTCATTCTTTATTTATTAATTTAAAAAATATAAAAATTTTCATTCTTCTTTTGTGTAGATGAGAAGGTTCTCATTTTATTGTAAAAATATGAATTTGTTATTTTTATTTTTTTCTTTACATTTTTTTTTTATTTTCATTATAATTCTTGTTTTATAGATCCCGACGAGAAATATCTAAAAATTAAAATTTTATTTAATAAGAGTATATATACTAAAAGTTATAAAATTTTAATTTTAAAAGTGTAAACTAATTGCATACTATCTCTCTTTTTTTATTTTCTATCCATTTCTCTCTCTTTATTTACTCTATCTCTCTTGTTACTCTCTCTTTCTTTTGTTAAGTTAGGTGTTTTGTATTTTATTAGATCCGTATTTATTATATTATTTAGTCTATATATAATTGGGTTGAGTGAGATTAGGAACCCATTAGAAGTCCACTAGAAAAATTTTTTATATATAGAGTTTATAATAATATAAATTTTTAAAATTTTCACGTGTGTCTATAAATAAGATAATAGTGAAGTTTTAGGGTTAACGAAGATAGAAAATTTAAGAGATTAGCTGGTAGAGAAAAGCAAAACATGTGTTATACTATTTCACATTTAATATAGTAAAATATTTTTTTCCTCACTCATGTACGTAAGTCGGTATGGATCGAACCACGTAATTCCTCAGTGTTGATTACTTTTAGTTTTTTTGTGCGTGAATTTTTGTTTTTGATAGCATTCGAATATTGGTGTTTAAATCTCAACAAGTTGTATCAGAGTTGACGATTAACAATTCGAAGTCATAGTGTGTGATCGGAGCAGAGTATAATTTTTTAATTTTATATCATATAAATTAAAAATTATTTAATTCACAAAAAAAATAAAGGAAAAACAAAAACCGGAGGTGTGCTCATGCGGCGCCGGTGTAGCGCTGGACGGAAGAAGTTTTGTCTTGCTAGAAAATAATTCATTATTGTCATCTCGATTGACGTGATTGAGTTAGAGAAAAACTTGCTGAAACAGATTCTTTGGGCATTCTTGCTGTATCAATCATTATCAAGGAATTTGGAAATATTATCCAGTGTGTCACACAGTTAAAATTAGGGTAAATTATGGTTAGACCTCTTATATTCTTATTATATATTATTATTTATTTTTTTATTTTTAAAAATTACACTGCACCTCTTTATTTTACATAAATGCTTACTATTTTCTCCCATCCGTTAATCAACCGTCTGCTGACTTAACAAAAATAAATAAGATCATTAACAAATTAATTTAAAATGATATTTTTACGATTTTACCCTTTCTGTCCCTCAACTCTCTCTGTAAGATGATCAAAATCTCTAAATTAAATCCCTAACCCATGGCACTGATCATCGTGTCTTTCGCTCACCCCAAAATTTCAGCCCAAGCGCCGTTACCAGAGGTGGCGCTGCCGGTTCTACTGTCACTGACGGACCAAAAAATGGTAAAATATTAAAACACAGAGAGAGAGATAACGAACGGGGCACCACTGCCGCTATCACCTCTCACCACCACCGCCGCACCACCGCAGCACCACCGTCGAAGGGGGTGTCGCTTCTATTGTCGTCGACACCACCGCACAAACACCAATAACCACAGAGAGAAAGAGGATAGAGAGAACAGAGAGACAGAGAGAGTGTGGCGCGGTGGTGGTGGGGGTTTGGTGTGAGTGGTGCGGCACAGTGGTTTGGCGCGGTGGTGGTGGGGGTTTGGTGTGAGTGGTGGTGAGGGTTTGGGATGGTGGTAGCGGAGGGGACGGCGATGGCAGTGTTTGTGCGGTGGTGTTAGGGACTGCGTGATCACCGAATTTGTTGGCTTGGATATCATTGATTTTGGCTCAAGTATCACTGTTAGGGATTCTCTCTCTCTCTCTCTCTCTCTCTCTCTCTCTCTCTCTCTCTCTCTCTCAGTTGGCTCGGGTATTGCCAAATTTGTTGACGATCACCGGTGATGGCTCTGGTATCACCGGCACCCAAACAAAAATAGGCGACGTCGTCGACGGTAACCCTTTGGGGTCGCCGGCGATGGTTTTAGATAGCTGGTGAGGCAGTGGGGTTAGGGATGGAAAGGAGGGTGCTGTGTGCAGAGGGCTATTTTGGTCCTTTTATTTTCACCGTTAACGGTGTCAGTTAGTCAGGAGTAAAGTGTGATTTTTAAGAATAAGGGGGTAGACAGTGATATATGATACAAATACAGAAGGTCTAAGTGTAATTTACCCTTGAAATTAAGTGTTTTAAAATTATTATATTATATTGGCTCGTATAACAAAATAATTTAAGAAGAAAGTGTCTCTTAAAATTTTTAAGTGATGCAGATTCATCGGTACAATAAGTTTTTTCGATTTTTGCACTATTTGATTGGATTGGACAAATCGACATATATTGAGAATGATTGGGTTGATCAAAAGCAGTTAGAAATGATCAGGTACAATCAAATGCGATTTAGGTTAGGTGGAACAAGATTTACACATATCTAGTATTGCGATAAGTTCACATTGCGGGAGATTGTCAGACACATCATAGATGGTTTAATGGATGCTTCAACTAAACGACCGTTTTCGAATTGGGATCAGGAGTAGATGAAAGATTGGTAAGAGAAAAAGGATCCGTGTTACTCCACCCTCGAGGAATTCACCAGAATCTCCGGCGTCGAGCAGAACAGCCTCGTCGTCGTCACCCAAGTTCGGCATAAACAACCCACTTACCCTCAAATGCTTACCCAGCTTCTATTCATCAACAATCACAACGAATTTCTTCGAAGAACCCTCAATCATCTTCTATCTTAGCAGCAACCCACCTTGCCGTTTCACCAAATTCATGGATCGATCTCGTCAGCGCCGTCGATTGCCAGATTGACGACAGGGGGGAATCCAACTCGAAAGACGATCTTTTCGTCGACCATTGAAGACGACGACGTTTCTTCAGAGGTCGCATTTTTTTGGCATCGAAGACTAACGAGTCAAAATCGCGGTCGACGTTGCTGGCACTGTTGTCGTAGGTTCGCAGAAGACCAATTGTAGGTTAGCTCTTTCTTGCCGTCAATAAATTCACCGTAGGTCTTGAAAACCTCATCGAGAATTGCATTGATTTGCTCAATGCTGAACTTGGCCCTAGGGTTTATGGCAACGACGAGGGCAATCATTTCTTCCCTGTTAAGGCCACCGTCCCTGTTCGAATTGAATTGCTGGAAAAAGTTCTCTTCACCTTTTCTTATCTGCTGCCTCTGGTTGCCATTCCCGATTAAGGTCTCTTGGACAAACAAAATTTTTATCACAACGTTAAATGTTAAATTGTAAATTTACAATTGCTATTAACGAGGGATTAAGGCAACACTATAAAGGAGGTCAATGTACTTTTAGAAAGTAAAAGAGATCTAGTTATATTTGTTAGATACCTCAAAAGAAATAATTGTAATTTACCCAAATAAATGAGATAAAATATATAAATAAGCCATTTTTCTAAAGGGCCTAGATTTAATTGATCACTTAAGGGGACTATTCATTCGAGAATACAAAGAAGCAATTATATTATGTAACCAAAAATAAGTAAATTATTGCATGAATAATGTAAAAAAATTAGTACAGATCATCAATCATTCTCATCATTACACTAACCCTTTAACATGTCAGAATCATCAATCTGCAGATTAAAAAGAGTGTCTGTTTGCATACATAAAAATGTTAGCGTACATTGAGAATGACTCGTATTTTAAGAAGATGATTGAGGGTAAGTTATTTTTAAAAATTATATATTTTATAAAAATAATTTAAAAATATTTAGGAATAAAAAGACCTTTGTACCCTTTTTAAGTTTAATTAATTTTATAATTAAAATGAAAGAATTTATATAAAATTTGTTTTATTAAATGACAATTATCAATATTTACAGAATCACTATAATTGAAAACAAAATATGTTATGACATAGTTTGGTCGCTTTATTTTTAACAATAATGTTTTGTTTAATCTATTTTATATTATTTTTTTATCACCTTTGGTAAAATTACAAAAAATGATACATATTAATTAAGTAACCGCTTCAATTTTTATAACAAGAAATTATACACATTGTACAATATCACATTAAAAGGAAATAATACACATTAATAATATTTTGATTAATCCATTTTTTGTCGTTTTTCGTCATATTTGCTAAAATTATAGAAAATAATACATATTAATTAAATAACCGTTTCATTTTTATAACAGAAAATGATACACATAGTAAAATATCATTTTTAAAAATGATTTACATAGAATAATTTGCTAAACTGATACATATTAATAGTGTCTGAAATATCAACTACAAATTGAAATGATACACATTAAGATGTCTTGATTTTTTAATATGTTTATTTCTCAATTTTAAATTTTTAATATACCTCATTTTTTTATATGCCTAGGTTTAAAACACAAAAAATAATACAAATTAAACTTTTATTAAATAATACACATTAAGGTTTAATCAAATGATACAAATAAATCATACATCCGATGGCAAAAGCGAGACCCATTTCAATTTTTTAGTCATCGATCTCGGCGACATAATAAAGACTTGGTGCGGTAGAAAGAGGTCGTTGAATAGTTCAAAATGCATCGGTGATGTGGGGTTTCTTTCAAATGACGAACCACAGCGTTGCTTCAAGGGTTATGGAGGAAATGATGGAAAGAGTCGAAAGGTTTCACGACTAGGATGGTAAGGTCCGAATGTATAATATGAATTTTGATTTATTTAGTGCACTGACGGCTAATTGGAGGGGTGTGTGTGTATATATATAATATTTCTATTTTGGTTTGACTACAATTGAGAGTATTTTGGGAAGAAAATCATAAAACAGGACCTAAGTTGAAATTGGTTTTATAATGGAATTTACCCTAATAAAGTTAGTTAAAATAGGACTTAGCCTTGTATCATCCAAAATGTTAAATTCACCTATCAAAAATACCAATGTACACAAAACATAAATACTTACATAAAGGCCCTGTTTGGGCTAATTTTCTTAATTTTTGCTTATTTTTGTCTTTTTTGAATTCATCTTTTGATTAAATTTTTTTTTTACTTTTTTGAATCGTCTCAATTTGATAAATCTAAATAATAAAAAATTTCATTGAAAGATAAAATTTTTACTAAAGACAAAAATAAGTAACATAAAATTTAGTTTATTGACTATTTTTTTTTATCTTTTTTGAATTTTTTTTTATATTTTAATTGAAACAAATTTAGTTTTTCAGCTCGTTTCGATAAGAGAAGTCAAAAAGTATAATAATTTTACTAAATGATAAAAAAAGTTCACTAGAGATAAAAATAAATAAAATAAAACAAGTAAATTAATAAGCAATAATCCCAAACAGGTTCAAAGTTAAAATGCAAAATAGCTCAATTCAAAGTTGATTTGCCAAACAAGCACCTAGTGTGCGATGAAAGGGTTGCTCATGTTTCTGGTTGCTCTTTCCTCAGTGTTTGGATTAACTTTTTTTATACGATTTGTTTTATTTTTAGTAAAAAAATTTTAGCATTAATTTAAATAAATATATTTTCTAAATTTATCTCGTTACGAGAATTAAAAAAATAAATTTTTTTAACCAAAACCTAAAAAAAATTTATATAAGACGAAAAAGTCAACTTAGCAGATTTTTTGACTTTTTTTTCTAATTTTTTTGTTCTTTTGTTTTTTAATTTTTTCGTTTTTAGTGAACTTTTTGCAAATTTGGCACTAAAAGGCATAATTTTTACAATTCTCTCATCACAAAAAATTAAGAAAAATAAAATATTTAAATCAAAATATAAAAAAGAATAAAAAAAAAGCACTGAAAAAAAGCCACCGAGTTTTTTAAGTCCATACATAGGCGCTAATACTAATAACTTTCCACTCTTCTACATTGCCGCCTAAGCTGCTACTGCCTTTCGGTAATGTTTGGGTTAAATTGTGTGATTTTTACTCATTTTTGTTCTTTTTAGACTTTATTCATCTTTTAGTAAGAAATTTACCTTTTTGAATAGCGACAAAAAGAAAAAGAAAAAGAAAGAAAAAAAAATAATCAAAAGGTAAAAAATAAATTTGAGGTTTAGTTCTTTTTTAGACTTCATAAGACTTTTAGTCCTATCATATTTATTTTATTAATTTTAGTCTTATCATAAATAAATTTGAAAAAAATAAAAATAAAAAATAAAAAATAACCAATAGGTAAAAAATAAATTTGAGAATTAGTTCTTTTTTAGACTTCATAAGACTTTTAATCCTATCATATTTATTTTATTAGTTTTAGTCTCATCTTAAATCATAAAAAATATTTATAACTAATTTACCCATATTTAAAAGATTAAACTTTTTTTTTATTATATTTAAAATTTAAATTTAATATAATATCTAATTATGATAGATCTAATTATTGTGAAAATAATTAATTTATATCCCATCAATATGAGAACGGTATCTACATCTCAATCATTAATTGATGTGGTATCCCACGAACTAAGGGATTGTTATGTCATATTTGTTAATTTATGATCTATTTATCACATCGTCCACATAGTTCTTTCTAGTTGTTAAAGGAGCAAAAAAATATTGAAAAAGAATTTTTTGTCCTTTTAAAAGGATGAAAATTGCCTTTTTTTGTCCAAGTTTTAACTGATAAATTTATGAGCGGTTCTTTTTATGTTGGCAAATCTATTAGTTATTAATTATAATCTATAAATGTATCAATTATTGATAGATTTTGAGTCTAATAAATATATCAGTTATTAAATACAATATATAGATATATCAGTTACTATTACAGAAACAACACGAAAATATATATTTTAGCAACCCAAAAAAAGATTTTATTTTCCTTTAAAAACTACAATTAAAATAAAACCGCTGCTAAACCGATTTAATTCTTAAATAATATGTACATAACAGATTAAAATAATTTATTTAATTACACCACAAAATAAATAATACCGAATCAATTACAGAATTAAATTACTGTAATTAAAACCAAATTAGAATATAAAATAAAAATTGTTTTAGAAAAAACAATTTTACTGTAATCTAGAATATAAAACAAATTAAAAAGAAAATATATATAGAATAATTTTGTCTTAAGATTGTTGGTATAATAGGTAATTAAACAATTTATTTATATAAACTAATAGTATAGAAAATAAACATTAACAGATAATAAACTGTATGAACAGAAGTCAAATTACTGTAGAAAATTAATTAGACTGAAAATAAACAGTTTGATAAAGCAGAAAAGAAAACTGCAACAGAAATATAAATATGCTGGAATAAGTAAAATATAATCGAAACAGTAATGCTGAACCAGAACATAAACCAAAAATACCGAATAAGAACAATATAGACAGTAATTGTTGATCGAGACTTGTGTTTGATACGATCTCCTTAAGACAAAACGCCATCGCTTCGGTACTTCAAGTTAGCAGCGTATATCTCCCAGGATACAGCGATCTGTAGCCTCTTGAAACAGCACAACAATCAAAAAGCTCGGTGAACCAGAAAATTATATTTGAAACTCTCTCTCGGGAATGAAGCAGGATGCAGAATGCAGAAGCAATGAAGGAGGGGAGATCTTATTGATTTTTGTTGTGAATGAAAATGGCAGAGAAGTAGCGTTTAAATAGGCATGACTGGTGTCTGTTCGGACTGTCCCAATAGTCACGTACCCGATCTGGTCTGGTGGTTAGATCGCCTAACAGACATGACCCGTCGCTCAACAGATGCGACTTGGATGACTAAATAATGATAACAAAATTTAAATAATTAATATTTAAATTCAAAAATTTAAATAAATAAATTTTTAGCAAAAAGATAAGGGTTGACCCGGCGGCGCGTGCGTTTGGAGTTTGGGTCGAACCTACTGTTAGGTTGATCCTCTCCCATCCATAAAATTAGGTACCCCTAAGGGGCACACCCCTTAGACTCAACTTAACTTATAAAATTTATTCACTCATGTTTTTCCCAACCAACGTGGGATTGAAACTCCTTTTATACTAAATCGTGCACTCACCATTTTCTCTCCTAACCAATGTGGGATAGGAAATAATTACCACTATTTTGCCAACTTTCATGGCATACTTTTAAAATTAATTTCTCATTCACCCGTTAAAAGTTTTGAACGCTACAAAATTTATAATTAAACTACTCATTGAGATGAACATATTAGGACTTTGAGTCATAAAAAAAGATTAAATCTAATTCAAAATTATTTAGTTTCAAAATTAGCTAAAATTATATTTAATAAAGTGTTCAAAACTTACTATTTTTCAACCGTGGTAGGATGGTGATAGTGGGGTGGTGGCGATAGTAGAGGTGGGTGGTATTGGTGGTAAGTGATTGGAATACATATATTCAATTATTCATTGTGTTTCATACACATATTTTACAATACAAAATAAGTAGAATAAACTTGATATAAACACAAGGGGGTAGAAAGGTAAGTATGGAACATAATTGGAGAAGAAAAGGTCTTGGGCTCTAACTCTTTTTAACATCTTCTAACGCCTTTGTATGTGAGGGGAAGATGTATATGTAGTACCTAATACTAAGTTTGGCAATAATAAATTTCATCACAAAATATTGAAATAATTACCTAATGCTAGGTTTAATAAGATCCTTTACAAAATATTTTAAAAAATCGACACCACAAAAAATTCATCTTTCTTGAAGTGAATTTCTTTTTACGGCCAAAGTGTTTTGCGAACGAAATTTGTTATCAGAAAAAGTAATTTATTCAGATCACCAAAAGCAATAGAATTTTATAATTAAAGACATTATTTAGCGACCAGCTATGGCCTAACAAGATTCAATCATAGCTGTTTTTGCAACGAAATATTAGTTGCATTATTTCATTCTTATCGTGACTAAATATTTTGATCACAAAAGATTTAATATTTGATAACTAAACTTTACTTAGTCGTAAAACATTTAAAATGCCTAACATACTGTGCATCATTAACACTTTTCTAGTAGTGATTACACCATATGGCCCATTGACATGCTTGTTTCTTCAATCTGCACATTAAGAGAGCTTCTGTATGCACACATATAAATATTGAATTCACCAAACCATACATAAATATTTGTATATATGAAGAAAGGTGATAAGTCCGCGTTAAGCGTGAAACAAAATGAGACATTAAGGTGGCTTCAAATCAAATATAAGTTGCTATAAAAAATTATTTTTTATATATATTAATTACGAATATTACATGATAGATATCAATGAGTAGATCTTATAGATATAATTTTATAAAAAAATGAATGTCTACAAAAAAATTTTTTTTTGCTATGTGAAAGTATCATTAGGAAGAAAGTTAAGTTCTAATCCTCCCTCACCTCTTTTCCATCTTCGTCCATCACCGGTCCCACCCATCCCCCCTCCTATCGGCTTTCCAGTCATAAAATTGACCAAATCTAGAAAATATAATAATAATAATAATAATAATAATAACTTTCTAAGATCAATTAACACGCGCAAAATAGAAAGTTTTTTTTTAAATTGTCGGCGAGATTAATCAACATGTAGTTCTTATGTTTTGTAAAATTATTATTTCTTTGCATATAAATATTCAAACAAAGTATAACAATTTTAAAATATATAAATTGAATGATCACAAATTGTTCTCGTTCAATAATATGCATGTTGAATAAGTCACAAATTCAAGTTGCTAAAAGATACAATAAATTAATATATGAATAAAATATAAAAGATTAAATAATAGAACTCTCTCTCTCTATATATATATATATATATAGAGAGAGAGAGAGAGGGGCCATTAGAGACACAATTAGACAAACATATTAAATACAACGACAGCCATTAGAGACACAATTAGACAAGCGTATTAAATACAACGACAATCACATAGACTTGTTCATCTTTTAGTCTACGTTTAGATTTAAGAATTTGGAGAAAAACAAAAGAATTCAGAAGAAAAAATGTTGGCAATAATGTTGCTTGCATTATTTTTAAAATTTCTCCTCCAAAACTAGAAGGAATGGGAGGAAAAATAAAATAATTATTAAGTTGTATGAAACCTGATAAATAGTACTATACATCGAGCCATACGATTGCAGATTCAACTCAAATGCAACCTAATTCATACTTTGAAATTTTTCCAAACTTGTAATCCTAACTATATATTGCAGCTTAGGGTAACTCAAATATAACCTAATTTATATATTTGTAATAGTGAAACTCTGCAATAACTATAGACATAACCTTAATTGGAAGAACCACACAAATCGTGTGTATTGTTTTTGTTTTTTATTCTTTCTTTCTACTTTTGTCACTCATTAATCTTGCGTATGGTTTGTTATAACCCTGAAAACCAATATCAGATCCTAAGGTTTGGGTGGGAGTCACAGCAACAAAAGATGGGAAGGTTAAGATCAATAAGTTCTCTAGTGCAGATTTCAAATTTTAGAAGAAGTAAATTGAAAATAATTTATACCGAAAAAATTTGTATATACCTCTTGAAGGAAAGAAATCGAAACGAATGAAGGAAGACGAATGGGCTCTTTTGGACAAGCAAGTTTTGAGAGTTATTCGATTAATCCTGTCACAGAACGTTGCTTTCAACATAGTAGAGACAAAGACTATGGTGGTTCTGATGACAACCTTAACAAATACATATAAAAAACTAAGGTTTATCTGACGTACAAACTGGTCAATGAAGGTGGGTCGATTGCATAACGTTTGAACGAGTACAACACGGTCACAACTCAGCTCAGTTCTATATCAATTGAGTTTGCGTTCTTCTATCCTCCTTGTTTGAGAGTTAGAATGATACTATAATAGCCGTGAGCAACTCTTTAGGAAAATCGAAACTAAAGTAATAGGATGTTCGATACCTGATCTTTAGTGAAGAAATTAGACAGAAAGAATTGTTTGAAACATCGGGATCTACTTTGAAGACTAATGTCAGGAGAAGAATAACTAAAAGGAACTTGGACCATGGTAGATTAAAATCCAAAGAGAGAACAAATCGAATGGGAGAGTCACTTGCTGGAATTATGGAAACAAAGGGCATTTGAGGAAATATTGTAGGGCACCGAAAAAGGCTTAGAATGGGAAGAGTTTTGTGAATACTACAACTACATGGGAGATCCATAATGCTCTGATCTAAAGCATTGGCAGTCCCTTGGAATCCTAGATATTGGATTCTGGTGAGTTTTTTCACTCACTTCAAATTGAGAAATCATGGAAAATTATGTCACTGGTAATTTTGGGAAGGATATGTCAACGGGGCTCTTCTTGTTCGATACGCATGTTTCGCTATTGCTTCGCTTGTTTCCACCTGCCTTGGTCTTTCTATTTGGTTGTCAAATAAAATGTTACTAAAGGTCAGTTGCTAAGTCTTTGCTTACTGAAAGCACATGTCACGCCCCAAAATCTAAGATCACGTGAAAAGTTCACCAAACACCAGTTTTATGAAAATAAGATTTTTCCACAATCAAACATAGCCTTTTGCAATTAAAAGAAAATGGAAACCCAAAGTCTATCTCTCGTAAGCAGAAGACATTCAGTTTCAACATGCATACAATATATCGTCTTATGGCGTACAAAACAATCCTTCAGGAACAGGCTTATAAAAGGAAAACTAAATACAGTCTTCCATCATCCGTCACCACGGGCATCACTGGCTCTGCTCCTCAAGAGCATCGACATCATTTCCTGAAAAAGGTTTGACAAAATCTCACAACGTGAGCCGAAATCCAATAGAAATAGACTATAAAGCCATAAAACAGGTTATGCAATCATATAACATAAGTTAACTCAATCACATGAGCCTCAAATATTTTTCATGTAGAAAACCACCAATTTTCCAGCGGGCCAACACAAGCCTCAAAATAGTTTTTCATTAGAAAACTCCAGTTAACCAACGCGCGCACACACACGCGCACACACACAGATCACATCCATGTGATCCTACCAACTCATGGTCTAAAATAAGGCACCGCTGCTGAACGGGTATATAGACCCTATCACGTTACTACCACTCAGCCATATAAGGCCCGTGAAGTAACTGGACGCCTTATACTTCCGGCACGACCTGCTTCCTTTTTTGGTTCACTAACCGGTGGGCAGAGGCACCCATTCTGCGCAGTATTTCGGTCTTTTACCGTAGAGCAACTCATGCCCAAACTTGCTAGATCCAAAGATCTCTGCTCGGTCCTTTTTCGTTGTCACATTTAAAACATATCCGCGTGAGTCCAACCCAAACTGTTCCTCTCACCAAACCCACATAACACTGCGAGTCCAACCCTAAAGGTTCCTCTCAAGACAACATAGTCTTGAATTTTACCTGGGTGAGTCAAAAACTCGATGCCTCGATCCACATGCAAAATTAAACTTCATCGAAACGAAATTCTGTTTGGATAGAAGCGGAGCTCACTGCATGGATAGCAGGAATTCATTAATTGATTGTGAAAAACTAAGTCCCGAGCCCTCAAAAGTCTAGAGAGAAGGTAGAGAGAAAGGACACTTAGTTAGGAAGAAAGATTATCAAAATATCTAACTCAAGCTTGATATTTATAGTCTCAGCCTTGTACAGGAATTAAGTCGACTGAATTGGCCAATTAAGTCGACTGGAATGCTACTAAAAAGTCAAAAAACACCTTACTGCCTCGGTACAGTCGAATGACCTCCCAACCCTAGTCAACTGAACCCCTATTGTTTCAACTCAGTTGACTGAATGGCCACTGCCCAGCAAATCGTGGAAAATTTTCTAGGAAAAACTCCAACGCCAACCAAACACCACCAAAAACATCTAAGGGCAAACAACCTATCATGCATTTGACGAAAAAATAGTAAAACACATACAACATGCTGTTCAACACCAGTGAACACGAATGAACATATCGAATATATAAATATTTTACAAAAAGAAAAGAAACCGAGTCTTGCAACTCTCCCTCTTAAAGAATTTTGCCCCTAAAATTCATGTCAAGGCTACAAGATAAACAACTCAGGGTATCTAGCTCGAACCCCAAACTTAAGCTCCCATGTCGCTTCCTCAACCCCGTGATGAAGCCAGAGAACCTTGACATAAGAAATTGTTCTCCCTCTCAATACTTGCTCCTTCGTGTTTAAGATTTTCACTGGGCGCTCCTCGTATGTGACGTCCTCATCAACTTGCTGCTCAACCCAATCCAGAACATGTGAAGGGTCAGGCTCATACCTTCGAAGCATGGACATGTGAAACACGTTGTGCATAGATGCCAACTGAGGTGGCAAAGCCAAACGGTACGCTACCGCCCCAACCCTGTCTAGGATCTCAAATGGTCCTATGAAACGTGGTGATAACTTATCGCTACGGCCAAACCTCATCAAGCCTTTCAAAAACACATGATCCCCCACTACAAACTCCAATGGTCTCCTCCGCTGATCTGTATAGCTCTTCTGGTAACTCTGAGTTGTCATTAGGCTTTCATGAATAATAGCAATCTTCTCGATCGTCTTCCATACCAAATCTTGTCCCAAAACTGTGGTCTCTCCTACATCTGTCCAACACACTGGTGACCTACACGGCCTACCATACAAAGCCTCATACAGTGCCATCCTTATACTTGACTGATAACTATTGTTGTATGCAAACTCTGCCAATGGTAGATGATCTTTTCAAGAACCTAAAAAATCAAGTACACAGGCTCTCAACATGTCTTCTAAAATCTGTATGGTCCTTTTCGACTGACTGTTTGTCTATGGGTGAAAAGATGTACGAAAAGTCAAACTCGTTCCCAAAGCCATCTGAAGACTCTGCCAAAATTGCAATGTAAAGCGCGGATCTTGATCAGAAACAATAGTCACAGGTACTCTATATAGTCGGACAATCTCACAGATATACAACCTACCAAGCCTGTCCACTGAATACTTCACACGAATAGGGAGAAAATGTGCTGACTTCGTTAATCTATCAACCAGAACCCAAACGGCATCGTTTCCCTTCGGCGATTGAGGAAGTCCTGATATAAAATTCATTGTGATATTCTCTCACTTCCACTCAGATATCGGTAACGATTGTAAAAATTTTGCAGGTCTATGGTGTTTTTCGTTTACCTGCTGACAGGTAAGGCACCGAGAAACCAACCGAATCACGTCCCTCTTCTTCCCCATCCACCAGAACTGGGGGTGTAGGTCGTGATACATCTTCGTGCCTCTAGAATACACTACAAGACGTGAATGATGACAATCATGTAGTATATCAGCACGGCATGATTCTGGTATAAATAATCTCCTAGCCAATCTCAAACTCTGATCTGGATTCACAACCCATCCTATTGTATCCTCTCCACTAGCAACATGATCCCGTATCATTTGAGCTTCTTGATTCGTCTGTTGAGCCTCTAACACACGTGCAACCAATGTAGGTCGTGAAGCTACTGAAAATAAGGTCACACCTCTCCTTGTCTCTCAAAGGCATAGATCAAACTCATCAACCTCTCTAAGCATTTCTCATTCTCGTATAACCACAGAAGCTAATGAACCATGGGATCTCCTACTAAGTGCGTCAGCCACAACATTGGCCTTTCTCGGATGGTACTGCAAATTGAAGTCGCAGTCTTCCAACAACTCTATCCATCGTCGTTGGCGTAGATTCAAATCTTTCTACGAAAATAAGTATTTCAAGCTCTTGTGATCGGAGAAAACCTGAAAGTGCTCACCATAAAGATAATGACACCATGTCTTCAAGGCAAAGACCACGACTGCCAACTCTAGATCGTGTGTCGGGTAATTCTTCTCACGTGTCTTCAACTGTCGAGATTCATAGGCCACAACCTTACCTCCCTGCATCACAACACAACCCAAACCCTCACATGACGCATTACAGTACACTGTATACCCCAAACCTTGTTCTAGAATAATCAATACTGGTGCACTAGTCAACCTCCTCTTCAACTCCTGAAATGCCGACTCGCAAGACTCACTCCAAACAAACACAACTCCCTTTCGCATAAGACACATCATTGGCGCGGCGAGTCGAGCAAAATTCTGCATGAACCGCAGGTAATAGCCTACCAAACCCAAAAAACTATACATATCGAAGACATTCTTCGGTCGTTGCCAACCCATCACTGCATTAGTCTTCAAAGAATCCACTGATACTCCATTCGTTGACACTATATGTCCAAGAAACCTCATCTTGAACATCTAAAACTCACATTTCTTGAACTTTACATACAAGCGATGCTCTCTCAGAAGCTGTAGGACAATACGTAGGTGTTCCTCGTGCATCTCTCGCGTGAGTGAATAGATAAGGATATCATCCACAAACACCACCACAAAGCTGTCCAGGTACTGATGAAAGATGCAGTTCATCAAACCCATAAACGTCGTAAGGGCGTTCTTCAGACTAAATGACATGACAAGAAACTCATAGTGACCATAACGAGTCCGAATGGTGGTCTTTGTTATGTCCTTGTCCTTAATCCTCAACTGATGGTACTCTAATCTCAAGTCAATCTTCGAGAAGCAGTTGGACCCCTTCAGCTGATCAAATAAGTCATCAATCCTTGGCATAGGATACTTATTCTTCACTGTTACCTGATTCAGTTTCCTGTAGTCAATACACAAGCGCAATGATCCATCCTTGTTCTTAGCAGATAGAGCTGGAGCTCCCCACAGTGATGTACTCGGGCGTATAAATCCCTTGTCAAGCAATTCCTAAAGCTGTACCTTGAGTTCTCGTAACTCAACTGTTGCAAAGTGGTAAGATGGCATAAAATGGGAGCAGCTCATGGGACCAAATCAATAGTAAACTTCACATTGCGGCTCAACGGTAACTCAAATAAATTGTCAAGAAAGACATCTAGATAGTCACAAACCACTGGAGGAAACTCCCCTCGAACCCTGACCATCTCATCCAATCTGAGAGTTGAAAAGAGAAAATCCAAGTTTCCTTGGTTGCGACCAACATCGGGTATAAGCAATCACCCGACGGCATACAGATTGATACTCTCCATCGTTCGCAGTCTATAAAGCCACGGTAGGTGGACAGCCAGTCCATCCCTAGGATGGCATCAAACGTGGTCATATCTAGAATGATAAAATCAAACTCTAAACAACGACTAGCGACCTCAAACTCGCAAGATCTACAAACCCTACTCAACACCACATTCTCACTGACCGGGATCTCTACGCTCAACACACTACCCAACGAGTCTATCTCCAACCCCAATGCAGATGCACAAGTAGAGAAAATAAAGGAATGCGATGCTCCTGTGTCGACGAGGACACTGGCCCATGATCTATAGACTAGAAGAGTACTCGGATCATGGATGGTGTAATTGTAGCATCGGGCACGATCGATGCTTTAGAAGCACTGGAATCAGCAAGAACATATGCTCTGCCCTGCGGCGCTCTAGCCTGCCCACTGTAACCTTAGGTCGTCTTCTTCCTCACAGACTGTGCTGAGGCACCTCCCTCTACAAACCTAGATGTCTATGCCCTAAGCTGCTGATACGTCTGCTGTCCCTTTCCGGGCATAACAACTAGTGCTCTTATTGCACTCTGAACACTCCCTCCTCGGGGATAGTACTTGCGAATGTGTTCCGATTGATTGCACCTAGAACATATTGGTGGCTCTCTCCCCTGTGACTACGACGGAACAGGCATTGAACTCTAACCCTGGCCCCTCTACGGGCACTCAAATAAATGATGCCCTAGCTATTTGCAGTGATAACAAGTGATCTCCCTCTGCCCCGGCCCTCCTATAGAGGCCACTGAAGGTGCGGGTGTAGAAAACTACAACTGATACGATCCCACAGAATGGGAACTTGGTCCAAACGACCACTGGTGCTTTTACCGTGTCCCTGGAACTATGCATCTCCACTGCCCTACTGACTTCTACTCTCCCTAACTATGTGGCTCTCTGCTAGCGAGTTCTCTACTCAGATGGCGGCTTCCACCATCTTGATATAAACACACAAACCCAACGCTGCAATTCTATCTTTGATGGCAAGTCGAAGACCCCTTTCAAATCTTTTTATGTGCAGCTCCTCTGTCGACACCATCTCAGCTGCAAACCGTGACAAATTCACGAATTTAACCTCATGCTGGACCACAGTAAGGTTCCTCTGAACAAGAAAGAAGAACTCCTCTCGGTATGTATCTCTCGAAGAACTCGGGAAATATTTCTCTAGAAAGGCCTTGGTAAAAGCGGGTCATGTGCCATCCACTGTGGTTTTAGCAAATTTACACCACTCCCTTCCATCCTCCTGAAGTTGAGACGCTGCCAACTTTACATGTAAAACATTCTCCTCGATTTCCAAGGTATCAAAGATCGTCGTGGTTACCTTCAACCACTCGGTAGCAGCCTTGGGGTCCGACTCCCCAAAAAAAGTTAGCGAATCCAAACGCCGAAATTCCCTTATTACCACAGAGGCCCTTGGCTCAGGAGCCCTCACTCCAGCCCTTGCTACCTTAGCCATCGCTCTCATGGTAGCCAGCATCTCTTGTACAACGTTAGCACCGCCCACTTGTTCTTGTGGGGCATGAATGTCCCCGTCCTCATCCCCGTCCTCCCCGTGTGGACATACTTCTATAGAAGCAATATAACAGAATAAGCTCTCATGCAACATGTTATCACTAACGTAAACATGGCACATATAATCATGTTAAACACATAGCCAGGTAAGATTATGTAAACACACCCCACATACTAAGGAGAACTAGTAAGCCAAACGCATCAATTTGGGTAACCTATTCAGATTCCTTGCTAGAAAACACGTCGGCCAAACGCGTTTCTAACTTGGCTTTCAAATTCATTGATCCAAATGCCCTAAGGCAAGACTAATCAGTCCTCAAGTTCAACCTCCATACTCACGTATACACCAATTATCATACGTATCATGCTCATGTTATAAAAGCTTTTAAACACATGCAATCAAGCACATGCAATCATCCTCATAAGGTGATGCACCTTCTTTCTATGGCTCTTAGCTATTCGAACCTAGAGCTTTGATACTAAATTGTCACGCCCCAAAATCTAAGGTCACATGAAAAGTCCACCAAACAATAATTTTATGAAAATAAGATTTTTTCACAATCAAACATAGCCTTTTGCAATTAAAAGAAAAAGGAAACCCAAAGTCTATCCCTCATAAGCAGAAGACATTCAGTTCCAACATGCATATAATATATCACTTTATGGCGTACAAAATAAGCCTTCACAAACAGGCTTACAAAAGGAAAACTAAATGCAATCTTCCATCATTCGTCACCATGGGCATCACTAGCTCTACTCTTCAAGAGCATCGACATCATTCCCTAAAAAAGGTTTGACAAAATCCCACAACGTGAGCCAAAACCCAATAGAAACAGACTATAAAGCCATAAAACAGGTTATGCAATCATATAACATAAAGTTAACTCAATCACATGAGCCTCAATGATTTTCCACTTTCAAAACCTCCAATTTTCCAACAGGCCAACACAAGCCACAAAACGATTTTCCATCAAAAAACTCCAATTAACCAACACACACACACACACACACACACACACACACACACATCACATCCATGTGATCCTACCAACTCGTGGTCTAAAATAAGGCATCGCTGCCGGATGGGCATATAAACCCCGTCATGTTACTACCACTCGGCCATATAAGGCCCGTGAAGTAATTGGACGTTCTATACATCCAACACGATCTGCTTCCTTTCTCAGTTTACTAGCCGACGAGCAGAGACACCCATTCGATCTTTCACTGTGGAGCAACTCGTGCCCAAACTTGCTAGATCTGAAGATCTCTGCTCGGTCCTTTTCCATTGTCACATTTAAAATATATCCGCGTGAGTTCAACCCAAACGGTTCGTCTCACCAAACCCACACAACACTGCGAGTCCAACCCCAAAAGTTCCTCTCACCACATGTATTAAATCAAGAAAAGTGCAAAACATGCTTTTTACCTGAACAAAACATGGTTTATACATAAAACATAGCATTTAAAGCATTTTCAATCGGTAAAAACGTATACAACTGCACATAGCACCCTTTAAAGAAAATATAGTCTTGGATCCTTTCTCGGTGAGTCAAAAACTCGATGCCTCGATCCACATGCAAAATCGAACTTCGTCGAAACAAAATTCTGTCCAGATAAAAGCAAAGCCCATGGCATGGATAGTAAGGATCCACTAACAGATCGTGAAAAACTAAGTCCTAGGCCCTCAAAAGTTTAGAGAGAAGGTAGAGAGAAAGGAAACTTAGCTAGGAAGAACGATTATGAAAATATCTAACTCAAACTTGATATTTATAGTCTCAACCCCGTATAGGAATTCAGCCGACTAGAATGCTACTGGAAAGCCCAGAAACACCCCACTGCCTCGGTTCAGTTGACCGACCTCCCAACCCCAGTCAATTGAACCCCCACTGTTTCAACTCAGTCGACTGAATCTCACCATTTAGTCGACCGAATGGCTACTACCCAGCACACCGTGGAAAATTTTTCAGGAAAAACCCTAATGCCAACCAAACACAACCGAAAACATCTAAGGGCAAACAACCTATCATGTGTTTAACGAAAAAATAGTCAAACACATACAACATGTTGTTCAACACCAGTGAACACGAATGAACACGTCGAACATATAAATATATTACCAAAAGAAAAAAATTGGGTCTTATAGCACCAGGCCCTAAAGACGACTCTTTCTTGAACTATGTGATAAACAGATCTTTCCATCAAATCCAATCAAGAGTTTTTCTCCATTCCTTTCGTATATCCTCGTAACGCCCTTATGGGCGGAACTAGCTAAGGCACCAATGAATAAGGTTTCCCTCTTCTCATTGTGGCGTTGGGATTTGGGGGTTAAAAATGAGAGAATTCAAAAATATTTTGAAAAATATTTTAAACACTTTAAAAATTGAATTTTGAAAACCCTTTTTGTTGAAGATAGAGTATCAATTTCAGGCATATCTTCGTAAGACCATGCAAATACATCTTTGAACTCTTTTAATAGAGTTATTAGTTGTTTTTGTTCGAGTAAAGATAAAGAATAACCAATTTGAACATTTTGCGGGTTAGTTTCATTACCCAGATTTATTGACAAAGTTTCATCAATTATTGGTTGGGCACGCATTTTTTCTTCTCTTTTTTATTAAAAGTTTTATTTCTTCAGGGACATCCCCATCGAATTCAAAATCATTAGAAAGCATATGAAATAAATCAAACAAAGTAGAGTAACCAAAAATTTCATTCATTTCATTAGAAACAGCGAAAATTACAAACTTGATAGCAAAGGAAGAGAGAGGAGTACTAACAGATGTGCTCTCGATTACAGACCCAAACTCAATCCCAGACTCAGGATAAACAAAGTGTACATCATCAAACTCGATGGTGCAATTCTTTACTTCCTTTGTGGCCGCGTTGATGATGAACATGGTGCAATCTGTCGATGTGCTAGAGCCTATCATGAAACAATCCGATTCAGTTATACGCAGTTGAGTCATCTCTTCGTTGAACAACATTCCCAGATCAATATCGTCGAGTTTGTCAGCTCAGTCTTCCTCTCAGACATTCTTTCCTTCTTCCTCCATTGTCTCTTCTCCCTCGGTGTCAGACAATTGGTGATTGAAAAAAATTTTAAATCCTGGCAGCTTTTGGTTGGTCTCTTTGTCGATCCATGGCTCTGGGAAGCCACAATATGGAAAGTCTTCTCCTTCCTTGATGAAGTATCCATTGAGTGTCCCAGAATAGCTAGCCTTTTGTCCCTTTCTAGGCCCTTCCATATCTTCCTCCGTTGACTCATACCCAATACCGAAATGATGCGAAGTTGGCAATACCTGTATGGGTTCTAGGATCCCCTGTTGTTTATGTCCTAACCCCATGCCAGGGAAGAAGGACATTTTTTTCATCATCATTAAAGCTTGTGGGTTGACATACCTTTCTTCTTCATTCATAAGTGTCTGAACAACCTTTGCTTCATCAAACTAAAAGCCGCTGAGCAACACGTCGTCTTCACCGTGATGTACTTCTAGCAGAGTTGCGCCCTCTTCTCCTTTCGGGGGGTGAATACTATCCTCTCGCTAAATGGTCATCACTGTCCCGTTTTTATCAATTTTAGCTTTCGGTGGAGAGTAGAAGGTACCATCTGAACATTCAGATCACGTAGCCACGGCCTGCCTAGTAGCAAATTGAAGGAGGCCAGCACGTCTAACACGTGAAACTCGACTGATGTCTCCAGCGGGCCTACTAAAATAGCGAACGCCACCAATCCTAGTACATCCCTTCTTGTGTTATCATAAGCTCGCACTCCTTGATTATAGGGAGTGAACTGGTCTAGCCTCATTTCTAAGCAAACGGCCGTTCTCAGTGGGCAGACATTCAGAGCAGATCCGTTGTCAATAAGGGTCACTGGGACCCATTTTTTCAAGCACTTGACGGTGATGTGAAGCGGCTTATTGTGGCTTCTTTCCTCAGCAGGAAAATCTTCATCAGAAAAGGAAATAACCTTCGGTTCAGTGGCTGGCAAGATAAACCTAATCAATTGTGCCGGGGTTGCTTCTATTGGGACAGTGGCCTTATTCAAAATCTTTAACATAGTTTGCCGGTGTTTGTACGAGGCGATCAATAGCCCCCAAATGCTGATGTTGGCTTGCATTTTCTTCAATTGTCTCAATACTGCACCATCTTCCTCTTTCTGTTCTTTCTCCTTTTCTTTTTCACTCAACTGCCCTCTTTCTAATTGGGCTGGTTTGAAGTATCCCCCACTCCTGGTGAGTTATTCTACATCTTCTTCAGGATCCCACAATCCTGTTATTGTATCACCGGTCTTCCTTACTTTGTTCACTGGTAGAGGGCTATCAAATGCCCACAAGTCGCCCAAATCAGTGATCGCCAGTCTTCTTTTCCTTTCTTTGTCATCTTCGATAGCCTAGGTTTTTTCAATCTCCTCCCAGATGTCCTTCTCAGTAAAGTCCGCTTGTTGCTCCTGGGCGTCCCAAAAGTCAGCCCACTTGGCCCCATCTGATTTTAGCACAATCCCCACCAGCCAGTAGGATTGCATGTCATCAACATGTATCTCTTCCTTAAAAAGTTGGGAAAGGGTGATTCCATCGAGCACATGGTCAAATCCATAAGGCCGAGTCGGGTAATCCAATGGCCATTCATCTTTTTCATTGTGCTCCCCCTCTTGCTGGTATGCTTGGACTATCGGTTGATACTATTCCCAAACATTTTCATTCCATTCTTCTTTCCTGTCTCGACTGCCTCTAATCACTATGAACGAGCATGTCGTCTGATCCTCAGCTATCGAAACATGAGGGCATGGCAGGTGTGCTAAACAGATGTGTTGACTTGGGTCATTCGACTCTCCCAGCGACATGTAGTTTAGCCCAGCCTGCCTGGCATGATTGGGCAGTGGGTTTGTGGTGACATTCGACTTTGGGGTGACAGATGGGGGAGGGATCACCTTGTTATCAATGAGGTTCTGGATTTCATGGCGGAGCCTCATACACTTGCCGGTTAGGTGTCCATGGCTGTTATGAAAGGCGCAGTATTGAGAGGCATTATACCTCGGTGGCAAGGAATCGAGTACTGGCATGGGGTCGAATGGTTTGAGGAGTCTTTTCTCGACCAATCGGTTTAGAGCAGTGGATAGCGGGATGTTGAGAGGAGTAAAAGTTCTTCGCAGCGGTTGCTGTGTTTGCTGACCATAGCTTGACTGTTGAAAGCTGTTTATTTGATGAGTGGAAGAAGAATGGTTCAAAAGGTTTACCTCGTCCAAGCGGGACACGAGGTTAGTTGTGGTGGGTTGATTTATGGAGAAGGTCCTTCTTGGTGTTTTTTGGCTAGATTCTATCTTCTCAATATCACCGAATTAGATAGTATCCTCAATTTGTACCCCAGCGTCGAACAAGTGTTCAAAGGTGGAAAGTGGCTGTGCGATGAGGTAGCGCTTCAACGAAAATTGTAGGTTCTTTACCACCATCCTTACTTGCTCCTTTTCAAAAGGTCGGCTTGTCATTTTAGCGGCTTTACCTCTCTAGCGGATCAGAAAGTCAACAAAAGATTCCTGATTCTTTTGTTGGGTTGTTTCAAGCTCTCGAGTAGTGATGTCTAACGGGACGTTGTAGCTGTACTGGCTAATGAAGGCAGTGGCTATATCCTCCCATGTTCTAGTTTTGGCCACTTTAAGAGAAAGAAACCACCTCTGTGTAACTCCAGAAAGCGACCGATGGAATAATTGAGCCTTAAGCTTATCATCGATCTCCATAGGGGATAAGGTCTTAACATACATTCTCAAATGGATACACGGATCCCCAGTTCCATCAAACTTTTCCATTTTTGGCATCTTTTAACTTTTCGGGCAATTTTGCATCTGGGGATAGGCACAAACTACCTACGTCTAGCTATATTCTTCTATTCCTTTAACTTTTCTCAGCACCTTTTCTATTCGGTCAATCTTTTCTGCCAGTACGGATTCCCTGGTCTGAGTAGTATTCTCATCTTCTATCACGATTGTGCGGAGAACCCGAGGTGGTACAGCAACCTGCAGTATTTTTAGCCCTTGGTTGTCATCCCTGAAATCTTTGCCATTCTCGTTCACATTATCTGGCTGTCCATTCATACCAAGCATACAGGTCTGAATTGCTTGAATCTGTGTGTGACACTGGTTTTGAGCTTGGGTCTGTTGCTCCATAGCCTGCTGTATCTCGGTAATAGCCCTCATCAGGGCTATCAAATTAACTTCACTTTCTGCCATGTCGATTGATTCAGATACTCTGCGCAGTCTGCCTATTTCTGATCTTACCCAAATTCATGTCGACTGTACTCTTCTCAGATTAATGGTAACTCACAGAAAAACCTAGATTGCACAAGCAGAATAACCAGTCTCAGGAATTTTTCAGAAGAACGTTCAGACAACAAACATCAGATATCCCTGATACTCAAAACAGCTAAAACTGAAACAATGCCCTTGCCGGGCTCATACCACCAGCATAACAATTGAAAATATGGGATAGATCAACCAAGCTCTAGGGAAAAGGTTTTGTTTAAGCAGACGGCGTTCTGGCAAGACGACAGTTCTAACCCTTAAGAGACTAGTTCGACCTATCATTCTAAAGGGAAACAAACAACACTCTATCAGGGAAACAGATCTAACTCTCTAGGATCATGATGAAAAATAGGCAGCATAACGAAAAGGAGAAAGGACTAACTCTTACAGAATGTCAAAGGTTTGAGAGAAGCGAGCCTAAACAAAGGCAAAGAAAACCAACGACCCGAGGAGAACCCGAAGGAGAGAGAATATACCATAGAGGTGTTAAACGAAATATGAGTATGATCCTGAGAAGAAAACTACTACGTGAAGGCCAAAAATGGTGAAAAAAGAAGAAAAAAAAGACTCGGGTAAGAACCCGAAGGACGAACTAACTTAAACGAAGGAAAACAAGAAAACCCGGGCCAAATCCAAGAAAAGGACTAGCCTAATCCAAACAAATAATCCTAACAATATACAATCAAAATATATAATAAAGAAAAACACATAATCCTACTATGGTTAGCAGCACCTATTTGGGAGGTTTTATGTTCACTATATGCAAAGGCCGGGTTTGGTCAATTCGAACAGGGTACCTTTTGAATAAAGTCGGGTATATACCTTCCATGCCTAGAGTGGTGTAGGGTACGGTCAAACAGTACGTCCGAACTCTTTTACTGTACCTATGGAAGCGTACAGTCAGCAATGGTTGCCCGTCTTCCCAACAATTCCCGAAACGAATTAATGTTCAGGGCATCAGGTCGATCAGGCACGGGGTGGAAGAACAAGGCATATGCATGCAGAAATGCAAATGAGAAATTTTATTAGAAACCAATGATACTTTTGAGTTTAGCCCTCTTAATTAATTTTGAAAATCAGTCCCCAGCAGAGTCACCAGAAAATACTGTGGCGTTGGAATTTGGAGGTTGAAAATAAGAGAATTCAAAAATATTTTAAAAAATATTTTAAACACCTTAAAAATTGAAGTTTGAAAACCCCTTTTGTTGAATATAGAGTCGCTACTTAATTTTTGAAAAAAAGTAAAAAAAATAAAATTAGCTACTGATCTTGAAAACGTTAACCAGAGAATAAAGATTCGGAAGCTAAGGTATGAATCGGAGAAGGTGTTAGGCACCCCGTTCGCCCAATCGTAAGATTGGCCTCTACTAATCATCATTGGTTCTTTAATATAATTTTTCAAATGCATACAAATAAAAAAATTTGGGGTGAAGAGAGAACATCCAAAATCAAGTATAAAAAAATACATAAAATATGTACATAACACTCCAAAATAAATAAGTGCCAAAAGAAAAAAAAAATTCCAAATCCTATAACATGCAATTTCTATCTAAATGATACATGAAGTATACCCACATGCAATATTGTCAAAAATGACTTAAACTATCATAATAAACAAAATAATAAAACATGTTATAAGCTACCAAAACTACCTAAACATTGATTTGCTATAAAAGAAAAAAAAATTAAACTATCCTAAGCATGCTTTTAAGTAAAGAAACTAAAACTTGCATTTTATTAAAATTAACTAGGTTAGCCTCAACGTGATGAATTAATAAAGAAATAAGAAATGCATAAAAGTGAAAAATGCTATATTAAAAGAAAGCCTACTTAACAATGAAATTTAAAATAAGAGTTTTGTAATAAAAGAGAATTTAAAAATTTTAAAAAAAAAGAAAAGGATTTAACAAGATGTGAATGGTAGAAAATGATATTAAGAAAAAAATTTAATTATTTACATAAAAGATGAAAATAATAAGAATAAAAGAACATTAAAAAGATATTTTCATGTTTTTGGTGCTTTTTGTTGTTAATAAAAGGAAAGAAAAAAATATTATGAGAGACAAGTTAAGAATATTTAGCTATTAACAATTTAAAAAGAATAAAAATAAATAAAATAGAAGAAAAAAAAGAATAATTGAGTATTTTTGAGAGAGAAAATTATGAACTATTTAAAGATGAAAATTAGTTTAAAAACTTTTTTATGATTTTTGAGTTTGATAAAAATAGAGAAAAATGAGGATAAAAGAAAATAAGGCTATAAAAGAAAAATAAGAACAAAATTTTTTCAGTACTAATAGTATGAGAAAATAAATGCTAAATAAAATTTTATGAAGAAACTAAAGCTAATAATAAAAAAAATTACATTAATGAAAGAAAAAAATAAAAAAAAATGCTAATACAAGAAAATAAAAGGAAATACTTAGTAGAAGAAAATAAAATACTATTGAAATGAAATTTAGACTTAAACGAGAAAATTAGATACTAGAATATTAAAAAGAAACAAAGAGAAAATTGAGAGAAAATGAATAAAATGCTAGGAAAAGAACATTATACTAAAAAAAAAAAATAAGTAAAGTGCTATCAAGAAAAAATTAATACTAATGAAGAAAATAAAAGACTACAAAAGAAAATATTCAGTTAAAAAAATAGAATATTAACACTAAAGAAAAGAAAATTGAGCATTAAAGAAATTGTATTAAGTTAAGAAAATAACTACATTGCAAAGGAAAGTAAGTGCTTGAAAAATAAATTACATTATTTACTAAATAAAAATTAACATAAAAATTAAGTTAGAAAAATAATTAGAACGCTAGTAAAGTAAAACTAAGCTAACTAAAAGGAAAATAAAATAAATGCTAGAATATGGAATTAACATAAAATAAAAAAAATGTAATATTAAAATTAAATGGGTGTAATATTGGCGATTACAACTATTTTCATGTAGGTGCCTTAATCATAACGATTAACAACATTGATTAGTCGTAACCATTGAGAACGTTGGCACTAAGTTGATAGATTAATAGAATGCAACAATGTACTAAAAAAATGAAAAGAAAATAATAACTAAAACTTTTAAAAGAAATAACCCAACTACATTGAACAATAATTAATATTGCAAATACTAAACAAAATTGACAATAATCAAAAAAATTTGAAATGAAAATTAACCCGATCACTCCAATAGAGGGAAGTGGAGTTTAGAAAGATGGGGATCCAAGCGAGGTACCTGGATTGCCGGAGAATTCTCAAGTCGGGAAACGTGCTCTAATTGTCCAATCCTCGGGGGGTGATCCAAGCAATGTAGGTTTCAATGTAGGTATGGGAGGTTAGGGACTCGGTACCTCGGCAGGGTTTCGGGGTCGGGGCTCGGGATCGCTCGGTGTATCGGCAGAGTCTCTCATGCTCAAAATTCCTCTTGAAAACGTATTCTGGGGTACGGTATTTATAGAATTCTTCAACCAATGACAATTTGACACGTTTTGGGACACGTCAGGCCATTTGAAGTTGGCGGACGCCATAATGCAAGTTGGCGGCCGCTGGGTCGGAAAAGGTTCCACAAGGTTCTATTGGCGGTTGCCATGTTGTAGTTGGCGGCCGCTGCTTTTGGTTAGGGTTTCTAATAAGTTCTATTGACGGCCGCCACAATGAATTTGGCGGTCGCCACTTCTGACAACGACTTGGGCAACAAGTTATCGATGGTTTGGTACAATTTCATTGGTTTTGAAGGTTTTTGATGACTTGGTTCAAATACCGAGCTTGGATCACCTCCCGAGGATCGTACTGAGACATTATTTCACCTGTTTTCATCATCGAATTTGCCTAAGATTTGGCGGGGTCAAATTGGGGTGTCTACACTCATCCCTCTCCTAATGGATGAATCATTGAAGATTGTGGGTAATGTTCACATCAGCTTGCCAAATGGGTTTGTGTGAAGACGATAGAATGTCAAACATGTATCAGGGGTTAAAGAGGAATTTTATTTTTATAGGACAACTAGATGATGAAGATCATGCTGTAAACTTCACGGATGGTATGTGGAAAATCACCAAAGGAGCCTTTGTTGTTGCTCGTGGAAAGAAAAGAAAGTACTCTTTATATAACTATGAATAACAGAAACATTGTTGTTGCTATTCATGCAAAGGAAGGTTCAAATCTATAGCACCATAGGCTTAGGCATATGAGCGAGAAATGGATGAAAATACTTTTGTCAAATATGAAACTACCGGGGCAAAAAAATTTTGCTGTGAGCAAAATTAGAATAGAGGAGACCCCTTCTAAAACACTTAAACTCAACGGGATTGTTGAACGATTACCGACGCTGATACCCTGTTGGATTCTTGACCTACCCTTCCATTGGAATTGGAGCACATCCCGGGGATTGTTCTATCGATCATCATTTCCCGACTTAAGGATTCACTTGCGATCTAGGTATTTTTCTTGAATTTTCGGTCTTTCTTTCTCTATTTTCTATTTTTTTTGGAGTAACCATGTTAATTTTGCTTTCTTATCTCGTATGTGTTCATTATATCGCTCATATAGTTATTTTAATTATTAGTATTCATTTGATTTGTAATAAATGTGTTTAGTTTGTTAAATTAGTTAAATTCATGTTACAAATCACATCTTGATTTGTTTACTTTACCCACATTGCATATTTATACCAAACATGTTAATTCACTAAAATGGTATTAACATATTTGGCAACTACGACTTATAGTGTCGTTATCGTCATAATCAATGTATTTATATTCATATGACGTAATTATCGATATTACACTCATATTTTATATTTCTTAATTAAATGGCTGTTATATCACTATGTAATAGTTATTGTTTTTAGTCATTATGTTTCATTAGCTTAATTCTTTTTTTCTTTTAATAGTATTCCTTTTGTTTTGTTTTGTTTTGTTTTTTTTTCTTTTATTTTATTTTGTTTAACATCAAAATTCACAAAATCTCTTAATTTTAGCTTAGATTTCCTTTTTGTAGCATTTCTTTTACTTTTTCTTTATTTTACCTGGTTTTCATATGAAATTCTTGATAATAGTTAGGAACCTTTTCTTTTTTCTTTAGTTATAATTCTAATCAGTTTAATAATATTTTCTCTTATCTTCCTAAAAAGCCTTTTTAGTTTTGGTTTAATCTTTTTTTATTAAGTTTCTTTTGCTTCCTTTTCTTTTGATTAAACCTTTGAGCATCAAAATCGATAAATAAAATAATTTAAATTCTTTTGTCTTAGTTATTAGTATGGAGTCATATACCTTGTTATTTTTGTTTATCTGTTTTCTCTAGTAGAAATTTTTTTATATTTTGTTTAAAATCATGTTTAATATAATTTTAGGTTATTTGATAATATGCATTGTGGATATGATAATTGCGAAACATGCTTTGCTTATTTTTGTTAGAAATCATGATTAGGTTAATTTAAGACGTTTGATTAGTTGATAGCATTGTATGCAATTTTAATTAGAATTTTGGTTATCTTTTCTATTCGATATCATGTCATATTAGTTCAGATCATGTTGGTGATATTGTATGTGGTTTGTTCCATATATTCATTAGTTAGAAATTGCATACCGTAGGATTTAAGATTTTTCTTTCGATACTTGTCTTATTTGGCGTTCTATATACACATGTTATGCATTTTTCATATTTGATTTGGATGATCTCTCTTTGTCTCAATTTTTTATATTTGCATGCATTTGAGAAATTTAATTAAGAACCAATGATGATTAGTAGAGGCTCACCTCACGGTTGGGAGAACGGGGCGCCTAATACATTCCTTGGTTCGTACCTTAGCCTCCGAAACCTTGTTTTCTCTGGTTACCATTTTATAGATCAGTGGCTCATTTTATTTTTTTTGATTTTTTTCAAAAACCAAGTGGTGACTCTATTTTTCACAAAAAAAAAGATTTTAAAATTTTAGTTTTTAACGTGTTAAAGTATTTTTTAAATATTTTTTGAATTCTCTTATTTCTGAAAAAAAAAATCCCAAATTTCGGCACCACACCGTAAACAGAGAAAATATCAATTACTCTTCACTCTAGTACATCGACCATCGATCAGCACTGTTAACTCTTAATTTCTTCCTCTTCTCTGGCCCCAACGTCGTTAACTTATTCTCTCGTCGAGCGGAGAACATTATCGGTGAAACTAACGATCGAGAAGGTGATAATCCTATCGCCTCACGAATTCGATTCGTGGACATCTTGGTATGATAAGCAGAGAAGCTTCGAGTCAAATTTTATCAGAGACTACGCATAGACGATAAGAAGATCTCGACATAGTGGAGAGGCTGTGTACCAAGAAGTGGTAGGGTTTCGATCGTGGTGGGAACAATGGTAGTCAACGGTTGTGTGAAGGCGGTGGTGCAAATGCAACAAGGCAGCATGGCAGCGGTCGACGATGATGATCGATGACAGGAGCCGAGTAGAATTTTTGTAATAAAGGGTATATTTGGTATATTTTAAAATAAAATTTAAAAATTAGGACTATAACTTAAAAAAACTTATTGGCTTCAACTTTTCTATCTATTTTTTGTCTTTTATTTTCAAATATATATATAGTTTTTTAGAGCTGGCATTGTTTGGGATAAATACAATGAATTTAACATTTTTTTCAAAAAAATTTGGCTCGCCTTGAAAAAAAGAATTGAAAAGGTACAACGTAATTTGTGTCCAAATAATAAAAACAAAGTTCGTAAAGATAAAATAAGAAAATTTTCTTTTCAAGTTAATTTCATTTTAAATATAAAGTAAATATTTATATTTCTTACATTTGAGAATAAATTTGGGAAGAGAAAAATAAATAAATTAGTTCAATTTTTATTTTATTGTAACGTGAGAAAATACTATTAAAACCAAAAATAAACTTTTTACTATCAAGATATTTTTTCTCATTAAAGTTAAAAATGCAAGGACTATGTTCTTAAAAATAAATAGCTAAATTAATAAGTCATGCATGAAAAGAGAAAAAATGATTTTTTTTTTGCCACCGTGTGATTCCTGTTACAAAAACAAACTAAAATTTGCAACGGCCAACTATGGTATACATAAATTTGGCAAGAGTAGACTTATTATCGTAGGTTGTGAATTTAACAGTTGTTTTATAAGATCTCTTGTAATCAAAATTTATTCATAATGCTTGATTTATCTGAATTTGAATTAGTCCTGTGATTTTTATCCGAATTGAAAATTTTCATATTAAAAATCATCTATCTTGTGTAGTTGTGTTTATTTTCTTGTGTTGTTGATTGTTATATATCGATTAGTACAAATCAAATCAATTTTAAAAAATAAGTTTTATTTTAATTTTTTTTTTTGTTTTCTTCATATTTTAGTAAAAAAATTATTATTTTGATTAGTCTCCATAAGAAAATTCCAAGAACTATAATAGCGTGACCAAACAATAAAAAATTTATTAAAAATAAAAATAAAATATAAAATATATAAATAAGTTATTATCCTTGACGAGCCAATTTTAATTGATGAGTTAAGGGTCTCTTCATTCGAAAATAGCAATCATATTATGTACTACAAAATAATTAAATTACTACCAAAAAAAGTGAAAAATAGCATATATCTTAATCCTTGTAGTACCACAAATGATCTATCATTCTCATCGTTACACCATCTGACCCTGACAGTTTCATCCATCCGCGCACATTAAGAGAGCTTCTATGTACATACACATAAAAATATCGAATTCACTTGTCAAAAATATTAAGACACTTGAATATTTTAAGTAATAGATGAAAGAGCTAAAGTGATTTAGAATTTCGATACTTATAGTGTAAGACTTGACTGATAAATTGATAGATAAATAATACAGATTAATCACCGATCGATCGGTGATCAAATCGATCGATTAGTCTGCATAATTACTACAAGTATCAAAAGACAGATCGATGGATAGATTAATATAGATCGATCACTGATCGATCGGTGACCAGATTAATTGATTGTTTTGTTTCGCGAGACCTATTAAATTGTTGATAGGGTTTGTGTATGTAGTCTTTTGGTGCATTCTTTCTTTCCAGCAATTGTGAGCTTTCAAGAAAAAGTTTATTTAGAGGTTTGTTCACATTCCTATTGATTACAAGTTAGATTCAAGCTCATTCAAAAAGATCATCAAGCATCACACTTTCATCCTTTAACCAGTTTGTGGTGGATCATGAGTGAATTCCCAAAGTAGAAGTCCAAGATGGATTTTGTCGGCAATTAAGCACGATTTAATGTATATGAATTCAACAAGAGTAGACTTACTCCCGTAAGTTGTGGATTCAACAGTAGTTTCGTAAGATCTCTTGCAACTAAAATTTATTTATAGTGCTTGATTTATCTAAACTTGGATTAGTTTCTTGATTTTTACCCGAGTTTGGTCAATGTTAAAATTGTTTGCCTCGGTGGTTGTGTTTATTTTCTTATGTTGTTAATTGTTCTATATCGATTAGTGCAAATCAAATCAATTTTAAAAATGGAGAATTTTATTTTATTTTTTAATTTTGTTTTTTTTTATATTTTAATATAAAAAAATATCAATTGGTCTTCATGAGAAAAGTTCAAAAAATATAATAGTGTGACTAAAAAATAAAAAACTTACTAAAATAAAAAATAAAAAATAAATATATAAATAAGTTATTATTCTTGACGGGCCAATTTTGATTGATCAGTTAAGGGGTTTTTTCATTCAAAAATAGCAATCATATTATGTACTCAAAAATAATTAAATTACTGAAGAAAAAAAAGTGAAAAAATAGCATAGATCTTATTCTGGATCGGGAATCGTGCTGCACTTAAAGGGCAGCACAGTCGTGCTGTGTCTTATTTGGGGTATTTGGCAAATATATTTTTATAATTGAATCTGTATTACGTAGAACTCGTCGAGTTTATTCAGTATGTAAAATTTTAGATTCATCTGATACCTATAACTAAGTGATTAAATAAGATCTTCTAATGCTATTTTATAAATAAATAAATAAAAATTATTATTTTAAAAAAAATATTGTTAAACAAATGTAACCAAATCACTTAGCTACAGGTATCGGATGAATCTAAAATTTCACATACTAAGCAAGCTCGACGAGTTCTACGTAATAAACGGATTCGATCATAAAAATGTATTTGTTAAATCACTTCAAACATTGTACAGCACCAACATACTATACTTTAGACGCAGCACGATCCCTGGGTCCATCTTATTCCTTGCAATACCACGAATGATCCATCACTCTCATCATTACATCATCTGACCCCTTGACAAATTCATCCATTCGCACGTTAAGAAGCTTGATTGGCAATTAACTTAAAAAAATTTTTTTTTTAGTCAAAAAGCTATATTAGATTCAAAATAGGTTGTTTGATAACTTAACTTTTAAGTTAACTTTTTTAAAGTTGATTATTAGGATAAAAAGAATTTTTTTTTTAATTTTTTGATCAAAGTGGACAATTTTATCCTTATATATATTTGATATTAACAATTATATGTAATTGATAGTGGTAATAAATAAGTTATGAATAAAGAGTATTATTGTATTTAAAAGTAATAAAAATTTAAATAAAATATTATGAGAGTTTGATAAAAGATTACCAATCAGGGCCTAAGAGAGCTTCTATATATATATACACACGTAAAAATGTTGAATTCACTTGTCAAAAATATTAAAACACTTGTACACAAAGTATAAATGTTTGTACATATGAATAAAGGCGAGTGAATTCTATACGTTAAGAAACACCGCATATGCGTGGTATTTAGTATCGCTGAAACTAGTAACTTATAAATTGTATAGCTTTTAGTAGAATTTATAAGTACTTGATAAAAATTATAAGTTATAGTTAAAATAAATGAAAATTTAGTTATAAGTTATAACATAAATTATGAGTATTTTAAAAAAATTTATAATTAATAATAAAAAACTTAAAACTATTAATAATAGCTTCGTGAAACACTCCCAATAGCAAGCTCAAGTAGTATCAAATTAGCAAACTAACCTTATGTCCATACGTGTTCATGTTTTCCTTGAACACCTACTAAATTTAATACTTTTATTATGATTTTATCGTCAAGCAAAATAACTATTATGGGTTTTTAACGATTTATCCCTTAAAAGATATTTAAATGTGTAGTTAACTTTTTAAAAAATTAATTTGAACAAATTATCTCCTAAATTAATTTAAGTGTAGTAATAAATCCTCAAATCTAACTTCCGTTAATATTTTCGTCACGTTTTTCAATATATACTAAAAATGTGATCTATTTTAGGAGAGTTTTTGGCATTTTACCCCTATAAGATCCAAGAAATGTAATTAGTCCCTCAAAAAATTAATTGGAGTACTATATTGCGACTTAACTTTTATTCAATTGTAGCAATGTCCCCCGTAGACTAACTTTCATCTACATTTTCGTTAAAATTTTCACACATGTCAATCACATAATATTTTTAAATAAAAATAGTAAAATTGGCCTCATAACTTTTTTTTTTGAGGTCAAAATTCAAATATATATAAATCATTCCAACAATATTCACATTTCAAAAAATATGCATAGTAGAATAATATTATATTCAAAATTTAACAAAATCTTGTAAGATAAAAAAAAAACGATTGCTCATATAAGTTTAAGAGCATAAATATTTGTAATTATATTGTTACTTATAGTTCAGTAAATGAACATTAATAATTCTTGATGCCTATGTAACATCCCGAATTTCTTAATTATTTTGTAAAAAAACTAATTATTGTCTTAATTGTATATAAAAAGAAAATTATAAATAATTTTAGATCTTTGACTTGGTTTTGATATGATAACTAAAATATAGAATTTGGTAGAGAGTTTTTAGAATGATAGAATTATCATTAAGTTAAAATATATACGTAAATAAACATACCAAGAATTTGATATAAAATAGGATT
>JAOTRH010399920.1:0-35049 GCA_034768845.1 Heliamphora exappendiculata
TTAATTAAAAAAACTTAATTTTATTTTTTATTACAAAATATTTTAATTAAAATTAAAATTTTAAATTAATTAAATTAGCAGGATAAATAAATTAGATATGTAATCATCCACGCAATTCATATATATATAAACATGATATGCATATATCCCGATTTTATGATCTAAGAGAAATATTGAGGTGTTTCAGTTTTCTTAAGAGAATCAGCTGTTTCAATCTCTGTTTGCCTTTGATTAAGTGTCCTGATTACATCAGGCTTTCCTGATACTATCTGATATTTATTAAACTATCATATCAGTCTCGTGTACATCAGATCAAACTTTTGATGGCGAACAATCAAAATAAAATTTGTACATCTGAAGTTAATTTAGAATAATACCTTTTTCAGTTGAATCTTCAACTATGATTTGAATACAAGTTGAAGCTACTGTCAGATCTTCTACTGCATTCCCTTGTGCGATTCTCGAATGTAGGATGTGCTATCAAGAACTCATAACGGATGAACTTAGACAGCTTTAGTCTTGAAGACAAGTTATGAAACTGGTTCAGGCTACCCGCATATTTATAGGGTTACAACAGATACCTGTGGAGTAATTATGAGTAAGACTTCAATGGAACACAGACACGTATCAGCGGTTTCTGTAATTAACCAAACCTCATAGCGGTATCTGTAATTATGGAAGACTAAAAGCGATTTCTATAATTTTTATAAATCACTAAATTGCAGTTCATACCACTAAAGAATTATAATTACACTCTGATCCATAATCTCAAGACCATCTTGCATTGAGCTCCTGTTACTAAATGCTTACCATTTCTTTCTACGTTAAGATTCTCGATACCCGCTAATTAAATTTAATTACTGATAATTTAATTTAATCAGCATCTTGATATTTCTTAAACTATTTTTCTTAACTTATTTGGCCACCAGATAATCAAATTCACCTATAGGGTTTAGCCCGGTCAAAACTTATAAGCTTCCTTAAGGGGGTATCATTAATGCCGATCTTTTGGGACGTGAATTCTGTTAATAATTAATATTTGCCATATAAATAATACCGCTATCCAACTCACTGGGAATATAGACCCATATAAGATCGCATCTTCTAATGAATCAAAACAACGAGTATTAAATATATACAAATCAATAATTATTTCAGGATTAAGAGGATAAGCACTATTCATAATAACCTTGGAGTGTGAATTAATTTATATAATCAGTACAAAATTAATTACCTCAAATGTCCCATTCAGTACACACAAAGTGTACTAGCACAGAGATTCAGAATAGTAGATGATGCTATTATCTGTTCCCGTAACCAAGACAGGCCTACTAGAACTCTATGCTATAGTCGTACCGATGGTAAGTCCATTTTTATCTAAACTGTGAACATAAAACTTATATTCTGTAAGAACCTAAAATTTGATCTTCTGTATGCAAGTCGTACTTAACACACCAGATTAAATACTATACAGAATATCAGACATCCATGCATAGCATTTAAAGAAATGATATACATACATTGTTCATAAATATTCTCATAAAATAAAAAATTAATTTTATTAAAATAAAATTAAATACTAAAAGCATAATTTTCAGTATACCAACCCTAACATTATGACTCTTAAGATGGATACTTTGAATTCTTTTGGCCCGTAGTTAGCACCAGACCCCACGCTGTTGTGATTGAATAAAATAGTTGTGGCATGAAGCCCAATAATGCGGTTATTAATTACAACGAGATTTAGTGATGGCTTTAGCATTCAATTTGTCCAATGAAGTCTACTATTGAAATTCCCGATCCAAAATTTTATTGGTTGGTTGGTTGGTTTATAGTCAAGAGTTGGTAGTCGGGTTGGTCTTATGCGTAACAACCATCATCATATTCTGTTGAATTTAGCTAAATTTGTTTAAATGCCATTTAGTTGATGAGTATATGTGGAAAAACTCATGCGGATGTTGATTAAGTTGGATTAAGTGTTGAGTTAGATTAGTAGGATTTTTTAGAGTTTGTTTTTGGGTTTCGACTCATGGCGCTATGTTGTAGGTGAGGAAGAGGAGTTTCAAAATGAAGAAGGCTTGGCTAAACACGATGACTACCAAGAGCAACAGGATTTTGGAGTTGCCTAAGAAAGATCAAATTTTCTTTTCTTTTTTTTTTTATCTCTTTTGTGTTGCAATTTTAGTTAACTTTATGTTCTTCTCTTAAAAGCATTCTAATGGATGACTATAATATTTAACCTACGTATGTCGTAACGTGCTCGAAAGTTGGGGCATTACATGTAATACCGTTAGCACTTGTCAAGGTGAGGTCTTTGTTGGAGTTCTTTTAGTTGTGTCATTTTCATTACGAATCCCTGATCTTTCTTTATGAGTTTCAGATTATGCTTCGTTTGGTGTTAGAATTGTTTAGTTATCTTGGAATTGATGTTTGGGTTACTCGCTTTTGAAGGAGATACGAGCTATGTTGCAAATGACCTTAAGGTTCCTTTGAGAGTGTTGTTTAGATGTGAGTTACAAGTAGTTTGAGTTTGAAAACCATTTGTTCATGTGGCCTGTTAGAATTAATCTTTTTTCCTGGGTTAGAGTGTGAAATCTCGTTTGTTTGAAGGAGTTCTTCTATGAAGATATTTAAAGTGCTTCTTTCGAGAAGTTTGAGAGAGGTTATTACATTTTTTGTGGTGAGATTGAATTTTAGGGTTGGTTGTTCTGAGTGGATAATCTAGGAGTAGTGTAGAGAGGTATCTATGTCTTCTTGTTTGCTAGACCTTCATGCTTAAACTCATGTCCATTGCTTGGTTTACTCAAGTGGCCATTTTTCACTCAAGCATTTCTAAAACTTCTTTTCATATGAGTTTTTTGATTCTGTTCTCATGTTGGGACAGTATTGTTTCCACTATACTGACCAACTCTCTATGCGAACCTTATTCGGCTTAAAGAAGTGTGTTTTCTATTCTACCTTGTTGTGTGCTACTCGTATGGTCACTATGTCTTTGGTTTTAGTTCCTCCAATCATCGTGGAGTGTGGCCTTTGTTCTAGGATGTGTCTTTCGTTGGTAATCTTTTTGTCACACCCCAAAAAGTAACGATAGAAACCCATGCGATTTGATAAGAAAAGAACCTGGTTTAAAGAATCTGAACCAAAAGAACTTGTACAACAAGGGTCTTCATATTAAAACGAAATAACACTTCCAATTTTCATAGAAAATTTGAAAGCAAAAGTAGAGGTTTTCTTTGTAAAACAACTTCCCAAACAGTTAATTTACACCCTAAAGGGATACCCAAGCGATACTGATCAAAAATCGTTTTTAAAACCAAAGTTTCAAAAATTCAACACAGTAGGTGTGACACCCCGTCTCAGGGGAACGCCAGGTCATACGTTGCTATAATTAAGGGAGATATTCTAACCATGCATTCATAATTATATATGATAAAAACTACATCATTAGAGGTTCAGAACTTGTTCAAAATGTTTAGCGATTACAGTCATCCAGAGAATTTAATGAAAGCCGCAAAATGTTTGTAGAGACTAAACAAAAGAACAAAAAGAAAGAGAATTTAACATCTTCATATGGCGTTATTGGGATCGGCTGGCTCCTGCCACTCACCCCGATCCTTAAAGTCTTCTTCCTCTACGAGCATACCCTCCTCAAAATGTTCTTCTTCTTCACCTGTGGCACGAATGCCATGAGCCAAAACCCAGTAACAAATTTCCTAAATCTTCTAACAAACTCACTATAAAATATACTATAATACAGATCGTATAATACCCAATACAATTTACGGTCAAGGGGACATACAAATTAAACATTTATGGCAGGGAAAGCATATATAATAACAATTATACAAATGCGTGATGCAAAGGAATGCGATGCAAATGCTCAACCTAATATACATCCAGAACCATAACATAAATTTCACGCCGAGAATTTCAAAGTAAACTTGATGGGAATTTGATCACCGAACCTATCCTAACCTTGTTGCTAAAGGTAAACGCTCACTTTCAAGTTTCACAATGTGACACGCGACTCATACACTTACCCAAATTTGGGCAATTGTTTAAGCGCCAATTTTAAAGTTGTAATAGTATTTTGAAGTTTCTAGACATGAATTTAATTTCTAATTTTTGAACACCAATTAGAAACAAATATTTCATATAACTTTCATGTTTAACACCAAGGTTAATTCTTAGGATAAAAGAGCCATTTATCTTAATTAAGGGAAAACTTTTCAGCACTTTACAGAGAAAAGTGCAGATTTTAGGTCTCTGTTGGCCACGGTTTTGGGGTACCAATTCAAGGGTTATGGGTCTGATTTTTGGGAAAGTTTGAGTTTAAGGTTTCGGCTACAAGTTTCATATTTTGTGCTAGGGCTAGTTGTTTGAAACAAGTTGATGATTTTGGCTAATTTATAAAATGGGTTCAGTCAGCATAAAAAGGGTCAGCATAATAGGTTTTTAATAGAGAATGCTCAAAACCTTTGGGGGACCTTCTGAGGGTATTTTGGACTGATTTTTCTTTAGCATCTAGTTTAATATGTTAGCTACATTTTTCATAAAAAACCACTTTTGTATTTGGTCATTAAAAGATATTGAATCAACAGATATTGAATGCTTTGAGGACCTTAATTTGGGCTAACTATGGAGGAGCACAGAATGCGAATGGTAGGGCTGCAGTAATGATGAGAGAGTTTCAACGTTTGAACCCACTTACCTATGCTGGAGAACCTGACCCTCGAATGGTGACTGAATGGCTAAAGGTAGTCACTCGGATCTTAGATACCTTATAGATAGTGGAAGATGACCTTAGAGTTGGCTTTTCTATTTTTCAACTCTGGGGGGAGGAAAATGAGTGGCGGGAGTTTGTTGAGACGATAACGGATGAAACATGGGCAGCGTTTACAATAGTATTTCTAGAAAAGTATTTCCCTGAGTCTATCTGAGACACGTATAGAGAGGAGCTCATGTCCTTAATATAAGGGACTATGTCAGTCTTGCAATATGAATTAAAGTTTACAAGTTTGTTAAAGTTTGCACAAAAAATGGTGTCCGCAGAGGAATTGAAGGCTAAGAGGTTTGAAAGGAGTTTACGACCTGCTATTCGAGAGAAAGTGGTAGGGTTTCGAGTAAAGGTATTCTCAGAGGTAGTTGAGACGGCCATGGTAATAGAAAGTACTTCGGCAGACAATCGAAGGGTTAAGGAAAATAGGCTACCATCAATGACTAGGACTACACAATCTGAGGAACGACCTTACAAGAAACAAAAATTAGAATAGGGTGATACTAGTTTGGCACCGCAGAGATCTCATCAAACCCAATGCTCTGTACCCACCCCATCTGTGGCCTCGACAGCACGTCTAGAGCGGAGAGAATTTGCATGTTTTACTTGTGGGCAGCAGGGGCATTGGGCTAGAGATTGTACGCAAAGAAAGCAAGCACAAAAGCAACAACAAAATTCGACACAGGGCCATTCTCATGGCAGAGGACCTATCAAATGTTATCAATGTGGTTAAGACGGGCATGCTAGACATGAATGTTTGTAAGGAATACCTAGCCGAGGAACATCTAATACTCAACCTACTCAATGGAAAGCATACAACCAACCACCTTGATAGATCGAGACGCAGGTATTTTAGGCTCCTAAGGAGGCTTCCTCGGCATAATATGTTTGTCAACCTTTGGGTAGAGGACAGGTAGTAGAAATTTGTACTTCATCAAATCCTGGAATACGTGAGACTACTACCAGTACCCTTATGAGTAGAGGTACTTTATTTGTTTTCAATTCTTAGGCTCGTGTGCTATTTGATACTGGTGCATCATGTTCATTTATCTCTTCTTCATTTGCATCTGATTTGGGTTTACCCGTTGAGATGTCAAACCTTGTTGTGAATGTCGAAACACCCATCGGTGATAGTACAACGTTAAGGTACATATGTAGAGGGTGCGAAGTAGTGATAGTCGATTGTCATCTCATGTTCAACGTTATTATGCTAAAGATGTTGGGGTTTGATATTTTTCTAAGAATGGACTAGTTAACTATATTTCGTGCATTTATTGACTGTGATGGACGAAGGATTTTCTTGTGTACTCCAAAATGAGATTCATTCTTTTACGTAGGGGACAAGATTGATAATATAATAACTCGACTAGGGGACGTGAGAAATTTAACAAATGTGCATACATTTCTTTGTACTCTCTTAATGAAGGAGGATTCTTCAGCTCGAGGAGAGCTTTCTCCGATACTGAGTGAGTTTCGTGATGTGTTTTCAGAAGAATTGTTTGAACTGCCGCCACATAGAGAAGTTGAATTTTCAATTGAGCTTGTCCTAGGAACTATTCCAATATCTGTACCATCCTACTGTTTCGCTTCGGTGGAGTTGAGAGAATTAAAGATTCAGTTGCAGGAATTGTTAAACAAGGCTTTATTAGCCCTAGTGTCTCACCATGGGGAGCTTCGGCGTTATTTGCTAAAAAGAAAAACAGCTCGTTGCGATTATGTATTGATTATTGAAAGTTGAATCAAGTTACGGTAAAGAATAAATATCCGATGCCAAGGATTGACAATCTATTCGACCAATTAAAAGGTTCTACATGTTTCTCGAAGATCGATTTGAGATTAGGTTATTATGAACTGAGGGCCCAAGAGGATGACATTCCTAAGACCGCATTTTGTACTCGTTAAGGACACTACAAATTTTTAGTGATGCCTTTCGGTTTAACAAATGCCCCCACAACTTTTATGGATTTGATGAATCGAATCTTTCGGCCTTACCTTGATCAGTTTGTGGTGGTCTTTGTAGATGACATTTTAATTTATTCTTTGACTCGAGAAGTCCATGAAGTGCATTTACGTGTGGCGCTTCAACTCCTAAGGGAACACAAGCTTTACACTAAGTATGAGAAATGTGAATTTTGGTTACCCAAAGTGAAGTTTTTGGACATATTGTGTTAAAAGATAGAGCAGCTGTTGATCCATCTAAAGTAGAGGTAGTGCAAGACTGGAAAAAGCCAAATAATGTATTTGATATTAGAAGATTCTTAGGCCTTGTTTGGTATAAGCATCATTTTATAAAAGACTTCTCTCGTCCAGCGTCACCCTTGACACGACTTACTCGAAAAGAAGTTCAGTTCATGTGGAATGATGCTTGTGAATATGCTTTTCAAGAATTAAAGAATTGATTAACCAATGCGCCAATACTGATTATACCTTAGAGAGGTCTTGGTTATGAAGTATATTGTGATGCATCTCATAAAGGCCTGGGGTGTGTTCTGATGCAGCAGGGCAAAGTTGTGGCGTATGGATCGAGGCAACTAAAAACTCATGAAAGGAACTATCCAACACATAATTTAGAGTTGACAGTAGATGTTTTTGCATTAAAGATGTGGAGGCATTACCTTTATGGACAGCAATTTGAAGTTTTCTCTGACCAAAAGAGCCTCAAATAAATATTTTCATATGAGGATTTAAATTTTAGACAGGGAAGATGGATAAAATATCTAGGCGACTATGATTTTAGTTTGCAGTAGCACCTGGGTAAGGCAAACGTTGTAGCAGATGCCATCAATCGAAAGTCTTTTAAGTCTTTAGCCTGGATCGCGATACAGGAATGGAAAATGTTGGAGAAGGTTGGAGAATTTGACCTTAATCTTGGTGGGGCCAAGGAATGTGTTACTTTGTCCACTATGGTTTCTCAACCTATATTGATACACAGTGTCATAGAGGCCTAGCAACTTGATGAAGAGGCACAAATGTATGGAGAAGGTGTCACTAACAAAGAGAACGTCGAAGGTTGGACCAATTTACTGAACAAAGGATTGAGGTCTATGGGAAAATTGTTTGTACCTGAGGCTTATCATGAAAAGTACTACGAGATTTTCACCACTCTCGACTTGCAGTGCATCTGGGAACTACAAAGATGTATCATGATCTTCGACGACAATTTTGATGGAAAGGTATGAAAAAAGATGTGGCTTTGTTTATCGCTAAGTGCCTCACATGTCAACAAGTAAAGCCAGAACATCAGTGACCGGCAAGCATGCTTCAACCACTACAAGTTTAAGAATGGAAGGGGGATCACATGACGATGGACTTTATTTTAGGCCTTCCTAGATCACCGAAAGAACACAACGCGGTATGGGTAATTGTAGATCGATTGACGAAATCTGCTCATTTTCTCCCAATGCGCACAACTAACTCAATAGATAAGCTAGGAAGATTTTAAGTCCACGAGATTGTGCGATTGCATGGCGTACCAATATCGATAGTATTTGATAGAGACCCCCAGTTTACCTCGCGCTTTTGGCAGAACTTGCAGAAAACTTTGGGAACCAGTTTACTTTTTAATATATCACCTATCGCTAGTTGAATTTGCATACAACAACAATTACCAAGAAAGCATCGAGATGGCACCGTATGAAGCCTTAAATGGAAGACTATGTTGATCTCCATTGTGTTAGACCAAATTTGGAGAAGCATCATTGTTAGGTCCCGAATTGGTAAGGAAAACAACCAAAAGGATTTCCACAATTCGAAGGCACTTGATCACAACTCAAAGTTGCCAAAAAAGTTATGCTGATACACAGAGACGATCGTTGTCATTTGAAGTAGTAGATTTTGTATTTCTAAAGGTGTCACCAAAGAAAGGCTTAGCAAGGTTTGGTCACGGTGGAATGTTATCACCACGGTTTATAAAACCTTTTGAAATACTTGAACGGATTGAGGAAGTAGCGTATCAACTGGCTTTACCACCGCAGCTTTCATCCATACACAATGTTTTTCATGTGTCGATGTTAAGAAAATATGAGCCCGACCCCTCGCACGTACTAGATTGGTTAGAGTTGAGGCTAAGAGAGGATATTTCTTACGAAGAACCACCGGTGAAGATTTTGGACACACGATAACAAATTTTACGAGGAAAGACCTTATCCTATGTAAAGGTGTAATGGCGACATCACGATGTGGAGGAAGTGACTTGGGAGAGAGAGTCAGATATCGGGTCCAACTATCCCGAGTTGTTAAGTCATATGGAGGATCGAATTTCGAGGGTGAAATTCCCAAAAGGGGCGAAAGTTGTGATGACCCGGTATGTTTTTTTGTTTTTTTGGCTAATTATTTTAATTAAATTTCTGGATATAATTTCTAATGAAAATTTGGGAACAAATATAAATTATTGATTTAAAATCTTGAGATATGGGACTAAAATTAAATTGTAAAGGTGTAACATGATAAATAGAATTATCACGTTAAATTAGAGTGGAACTGGGTCATGAGATTTAAACTTAAAAAGAATAAAGGAGAAACTATAAGAGGTAAACCAAACAAAACCTAAGCTTACTCCTAAACATTCTAGAAGCAAAGAGGATAAGTGAGAGAGAGAGCTATAAACCCAAGGTCTCATCACCCTCACCCATTCCCGTTGGCCACTTTCCTCACCCATTTCTCTTCTTCATCTTTTATTCTCTTGGAAAATAAATCACAAATTTCACAAATCCTAGCCTCCCTCATCTGAAATTGAAGAGCTAGAAGCTAAATTGGGAGCCTACAAGACAAGATTAAAGCCCTAGTTCTCAAAGTGGAGAAATTGATGCTTCAAGAGGCAAGAACACAATCCAAACCCTAGGAGGAGAGATTTGAAGATATTTTAAGCTTTCGAGCAATCTAAGGTAGGATCTACACTATCTCTTGTGTTTTGTGTTGATTTGGGTTGATATTTTGATTATGTAAGTAAAATCTAGTTGATTTCATGCATGATTTGAAGAATTGATCGGTGTGCGTGAGGGTTGAGTTGGGCTTTTAAGAAAATTGTAGTTTTTGAGAAATTGCTAACTATGATTTTGAGAGTTCATTTATAAAAAGGAGTTTAAGATACTTAAAATTCTAGATTTTGCATGAAAATGGGTTTGGATGGGTGTTGGCTTCAAAACCTAGAAAAAAGTCAATTTTTGGTGTAGGACAACTCAAAGGACCGCTCGAGCAATCTATTGGGCAATCCTTGGTTGGTCTCGGCTTCTTGTTGCAGGCCAGACCGCTCGAGCAGTCTAGCTAGTGGTTTTTGCTGGTTGAAAGAATTTTCTTTAAACCAACGTATCTTCACCATCCAAACTCCGAATTGAGTCATTCTTGTACTTAAACTGAAGCCCTGAAAGTATTTTTACCAATAACGCCTCTCACAATAAAAGTATTTTTGTAAAAAAAAGTTATGAAAAAAATAGTGAGGGTATGTCAAATTTTCTTAACCTCTTTTCACCCGTCTTTAGCCAAATGTCTTAGAAAAGGTTATTTTTCTTCCTCATTGGACTTTTTATCAAATTTGTTTTCCCTTGGGCGACAAATACACCTATGTAAATATATTTGCATTGGGATGCGTGTTAGACCAGTTGGTTGGATTTTATGATGACGGTGGGTTTTCTACATATAATGATGGTTTTGAAAGGACATGAATGGATATTGAAGGGTTGGGATATGACATGGTCACCATTTAAAATGCTAAACTTTTAGAAGGAAAGCATGGGTTTTAAGCTTGTTTATATGCGTATGATGGGTGTACTCTATTTTTTTAAAATGACATGATCTCGATTTGTTGGCACCTTATGAAATTGATGAAAGACATGTGAATTATGAGAAATTACGTATTTAAGGTTTATGATGCATGTGACTTGAATGAAAAACTTGACCACTAAAATAGAATGTGATGTGAAAATGAAATGGGTAACTTAATATTGAAATCAAAATAACTATATGGGAATGTGAATGGGGAGAGGAACCGTGGTGGGTTGGACTCCCGGATTGTGAAAAACAAGTGTAATTATTGAATAATGAACCGAGTATCGATTGATGTGAATTAAGTTGGGCTTGAACAGCTCAGCGATGAAAGACCAAAAACTTGTGCAAGATGGGGACCACATGTGTGAGACCCGGACCCGTCTCTTTTTTAGACTTATATGTATATATGATGTGTTTTGCATATATATGTCTGCGGTGTATGATTTACTCGTTTTGATGCATGTTTATGTTTATCTAGGCATGCAAGGTTGGTTCCCAGGGTTGTAGGGAGTTACTGTGCGAATTTTAAAAATTTAAAAAAAAGATATTTTGGAGTCCTATAAATATCGGAACTTAGATATTTTCTAAAAATATATTTTGAAAACTTAACTCCTAAGTTTTCTCCAAATTCTCTCTACCTTCTCTCTAACTTCTCAGGGGCCCGGGACTTGGTTTTTGATAAACCAACTGCTGATCCTTGGTATCAGCATCGAGGGCTTCGCATCCATCCAACCAGAATTTGATTCCAACGAAGCACGATTTTTCACATGGATCGAGGCATCGGGTTTTTGACCCAACGAGGTAGGATTTCAGATTCTACTATTCTATAAGGGATATATATGTAATCTTATGATGTTTTACCGTTTAAAAACGCATGAAAAGATGATTAATGTTTTAGATCCAGTTTTGGGTTAAAATTTTTTTTTGGCATTTGGGTGGATGAAACCATGTTTTGAGGGTTTCTTTTGTGGCTTTATGGTGAGCTTGGGCTTACATATCCTTGTGGGTATCATATACAGGAGTCTGGAGGTTTGATTTGAGATTTAGAAGCAAAAAAACTAGAGAATCCGTGGCTAAAAATATTTTCTGGGCTGGTTCAGTCAACTGAACCCATAAGTTCAGTCGACTGGATCATCTTTTGGTGAGTTCAGTAGACAGAACATGGGGGTCAGTCGACTGAAGTTCTTTCTATTTAGGTTTCCATTTTCCAGTGCCTATTTTAGTCAACTGGGAGATTTGGCCAGTCGACTGAACTCTGTGAGGGCTGAGGGTGTTGTTTTGGGGGTTCAGTGGTTAGGTTTTTGGCTTCCCTCACTTTCCCTGGATGGTTTTGAAGGCGATAGATTTGTGAAATCTCGCTTGTCGAGATTGATTTTCAAATGGTTGGTTTGGAAAAGGAGTGTTTATTGAAGGTTTAGAGCTAGCCCGTGGGGTTGAGTCTCAACTTCTAAAACGTTTTGATGAAATATGTGTTTACATGTTTTGGTTTGATCTCCATGGTTCATGGATTGGATCACATAAATATACATGTGTTGTATATCTGCATGTCGGTTGATTTTAAATGTTATCCATAGATGTACCGGGACAATGGGTTTATGAGTGGGCTTCCATTGCTCCTTGGTGAAAGTCCAGAAACGTGCACAGTGTAGGTACCTATGGTCTTTTGGGTTAGTCCCCGTAAACGAGGTGGTTGGGTGCTTAGTACCCTTGGGCTGTGGTCTTGTAAACTAAGTGGTTATCAGGTGCTTAGTACCTTCACGGGCAGTCCCGTAAACTAAGTGGTAACATTGCCGTAACTTCGTATAGAACTTGTCATTAACTAGCTGATCTTCAGTGGTATAGGACTAGGATAATGGGCAGGAGTCTATAGCAGTTACCTTATCTTGTATAGCAGAGTCGGTACATAGGATCTCATTTATCTTGTCTCCTCGGTTGCTTGGCCCGAGTGGAGAATGTTATTTTACTGCTTCCCTTAACTGTGGCATGATAACTCTCAGGTTTATATGAATAGTTTCAAGGATGAAAATGATGGTTTTCATATGGAAAACTGGTGGTTTTTTTGTGAGAAAACTGTTTTGGCTTTTGTGGTTGAGCTAGCTCCCACCATATGATTGCATATCTTGCTTTACAGCTTTATAGTCTGTCTCTATTGTGCTCCAGCTCACGTGGTGGAATTTTTTGAAAACATTTTCAGGTGGACGTGAGGAGATGACCTAGATGCCCGTTGAGATGGAAGACTAGATGTAGTTTCTCCTATTTTGTACATGTACCTTTGACATGTGATGCCTGTTTTAGAAGGCGGGTTTGTACGCCTTTTGGCGATATACTTATTCATGTATGAGAATGCATGTTTACAGTTTTATGAGAGTTCATCTGTGGGAATTTTATTCAGATGTTATATTTGATTTCCAACTGTAAAATCTATTTTCTTAAATGGGTGTTTTGGTAGGCTTTTGCATGACCCGAATGTATGGGGCGTCACAAATTGATATCAAAGCTCTGGATTCGAATACCTATGAGCCATGGAAAAGAGGTTACATCACCTTGTGAGAGTGTATGTGTGCTTGATTGCATGTGTTATTGCATTTTCCTAACATAGCACGATAGCTTGTGATATATACGTGGGTATGGAGGTTGGACCTTAGGGTTGATTAGTCTTGTCTTCGGGTGTTTGGATTAACAGACTTGGGAGCCATGTTAGAGACGCATTTTGCAGACGTGATTTCTAGCAGAGAATCTGAGTAGGTTATCTAAATGGGCGAGTTCTTCTTGTCGATTCTCCTCGGTATGTGAGATGTGATGACATGATATTACGTGGCTATGTGTTTGCATGCTTATCTATCTTTTACGTTAGCAATAACATGTTGTATGAATTCTGATCCTGTTATGTTGCTTTCGTATAGAGTTATATCCACGCGGGGAGGACGAGGCCGTGGTCGAGGCCGTGGCCGTGGTTCTGGCCGAAGGGACGTTCCAGACCCAGATGTTGGGGATGCTAATGCACCCCAAGGACCTGTTGCTGAGGGAGATCTTTTGTGTGAGTTGGTCGGCTCCATCCGACAACTGGCTGAGGCCACTAGGAGTAGGGAGAGTGCACTCAAGCCGAGGGCTACAGTTGCGATGCGTGAGTTTCGTTGCCTAGACCCTCCTACCTTTTATGGGGATCCCAATCCCACAGTTGTCACTGAGTGGCTGGAGCTGGTTACCAGGAACCTGAATTTGCTTCAGATTGAGGAAGATGATCTGAGGGTTATATGTGCCTCCTTTCAGCTGAGAGGGAGTGCTCACTTGTGGTGAAAGTTTGCCAAGACCACAGTGGCAGGCACCTGGGATGCATTCACGAAGGTATTTCTAGAGAAATACTTTCCAGCAACTTTGAGAGATCATTATAGAGAGGACTTCCTATTTTTGACGTAGGGGACGATGACAGTGCTTGAGTATGAGGCTGAGTTTACTAGCCTCTTCAGATTTGCACAGGAGATTATACCTACTTATGAGTTCTGTGCAAAGCAGTTCAAGAGGGGTTTAAGACCCGCTATCCGAGACAGAGTATCCGCACTCAGACTGTAGGTTTTTACAGAGTTAGTGGAGACCGCCATGAAGGTGGAGGATACTCTAAATGAGACATGCCGAGACAGAGATAGTTGGGGACAGCAAGGTGGGGGACGCACACAGGACCAGGGACGCAGGGACAAGTGTCGACGGACATCTGGTCTGAGTTCGCATCCAGTGGGGTCGTATCCGCCCCAGTCTTCTGCATCCATGCCTCCCGTAGTCTCAATAGGATGGTCAGATCAGAGGGCACTTTGTCATAGATGCCAGCAGCCAGGATACCACGCAGCAGAGTGCCGCAGTCCCATGCCTGTTCAGGCACAGTCGTAGTCGCAGGCTCAGGGAAGGGGGCCAGTGGTTTATTTTGAGTGTGGGCAGTCTGGGCACATCCAGAGGAACTGTCCTCAAAGTGGGAGCATTCAAAGCACAACAGGAGCACCAGCAGTTCCATCTGGCCAGGGGAGACAGATGTATTCACAGCCTAGAGCTTAGACGTCCCGTTTTGCAGAAGGAGGAACTTCAGTGTAGTCGGGCAGGCAGTCAGTAGTGTAGGACCGCAGTGGACCAGTAAGAGCTTACGTCCTTGCAGAGGCCAGTTCTTTTAGAGCACCGGTTGGTTTCGATGCTGCTACTACCACCTCCGTGATCAGAGGTACTCTTCTAGTCTTCAAATCATGGGCCAGTGTTCTTATCGACACTGGAGCATCACGTTCATTTATATCTGCCTCTTTTGCATCTACTTTGCGGTTAGAGATGGACTGGTTGGGTAGTACCTTGTGTGTAGAGACCCCGGTGAGTGGGAATGTGAAGTTGAGCCTTGTCTGCAGATCCTGCATGTTGGAGGTCGCCATTCGTTGCTTAGAGTTTGATCTTGTTATTCTAGACATGACTGCGTTCGATGTTATTCTAGGGATGGATTGGCTGACCACCTATCATGCCTTTATCGATTGCGATCGATGGAGGGTGACGATTTGTACCCCTGCGGGAGATTTTTTTTTTTTTGTAGGAGACCAGGATGAGGGTTTGAGGTCTCTGCCCAGTACTGTGCGAAAACAGGGCAACCTGAGTCTCCTTTTCTCAGCTCTCATGTTAGGTAAGGAGGTTGGAGTTCGAGGAGAGTTACCTCCGGTGGTGTACGATTATCTGGATGTCTTTCCTGATGATTTGTACGAGTTGCCACCGAGCAGTGAGGTGGAGTTCTCTATTGATCTAGTTCCTGGAGCTGCTCCCATTTCTGTGCCGTCTTATTGCATTGCACCAACTGAGTTGCGTGAACTCAAGGTGCAGTTACAAGAGTTGCTAGACATGGGGTTTATACGTCTGAGTACTTCGCCGTGGGGAGCTCCTGCTCTTTTCGCAAAGAAGAAGGATAGATCTTTGCGTCTGTGTATCGATTATAGGAAACTGAACCAGGTGACAGTGAATAACAAGTATCCGATGCCGAGGATAGATGACTTGTTTGATCAGCTGAGGGGTTCGAGTTGTTTCTCAAAGACAGACTTCAGGTCGGGATATCATCAGTTGAGGATTAGGGACGAGGACATACGAAGACTGCTTTTAGGACTCGCTATGGTCACTATGAGTTTATGGTTATGCCATTTGGTCTGACAAACGCACTTGCTATGTTCATAGGTTTGATGAACCGGATTTTCCATCCTTAGTTGGACAGTTTTGTAGTGGTGTTTGTGAATGATATTCTGATATATTCTCCCACCAGGTAGGGACGCGAGGAGCACTTACGTATTGTTTTACAGCTTTTGAGAGAACATCGCTTGTATGCGAAGTTCGAGAAGTGCAAATTCTGGATGTCCGAGGTGAGATTTTTGGGACACGTGGTGTCGACAGATGGAGTAGCTATGAATTCGTCAAAGATAAATGTTGTGACATGTTGGGAGCGACCGAATAGTGTCTTTGAGATACGCAATTTTTTGGGCTTTGTAGGTTACTACAGACGGTTCATGAAGGACTTTGCTAGACTCGCTGCACCGATGACGCGTCTGACTCGGAAGAGAGTTGTGTTCGCTTGGAGTGAGTCCTGTGAGTCAGCTTTTTAGGAGCTGAAGATGAGGTTGACCAGCGCACCAGTGTTGATCATTCCAAAGCGAGGTTTGGGTTGTACTGTGTACTGTGATGCTTCACACGACGGGCTTGGATGTGTTTTGATGCAGGGCGGTAAAGTTGTAGCCTATGGTTCCCGACAGCTGAAGATACATGAGAGGAACTATCCTACGCATGACTTGGAGTTGGCAGCTGTGGTCTTCACTTTGAAGACGTGGCGTCACTATCTTTATGGTGAGCATTTTGAAGTTTTCTCCGATCATAAGAGCTTAAAATACTTATTTTCGCAGAAAGACCTGAACTTGCGCCAGCGACGATGGATGGCGTTACTAGAGGATTATGATTTTGATTTGCAGTATCATCTTGGGAAGGCCAATGTCGTGGTGAAGGCTCTTAGTAGGAGATCTTGTGGGTCATTAGCTTCTATAGCTATACGTGAGTGGCACATGCTTGGAGAGGTGGGAGAGTTTGATTTGTGTCTCGAGGAGACAGTGACTGGTGCCACCTTATTTTCTGTAGTTACTCGACTAGTGTTGATAGCACGTTTGCTAGAGGTCCAACAGACGGATCAGGAGGCTCAGATGAAAGAAGACCGCGTGGCTAGTGGCGAGGATATAGCAGAATGGAGTGTGGGTTTTGATCAGAGTTTGAGGTTGGCTGGGAGGTTGTTTATGCCAGAGTCGTGCCGCGTTGATCTTTTACGCGAGTGTCATCATTCTCGTCTTGCTGTACATCCTGGAGGCACGAAGATGTACCACGACTTACGTCGTTAGTTCTATTAGACAGGGATGAAGAGAGATGTGATCCAGTTTGTTTCCTGATGCCACACCTGTTCGCAGGTAAAGGCGGAGCATCAAAGGCCGACAGGGTTGCTATAGTTGTTGCCCATATTAGAGTGGAAGTGGGAGCACGTCACGATGGACTTTGTGTCAAGACTTTCTTGGTCACCTAGGGGACACGATGCCGTGTGGGTCGTGGTTGATAGGTTGAGGAAGTCTGCGCACTTTCTCCCCATTCGAGTGAGGGATTCGGTGGAACAACTCAGTAGCTTGTACATCAAGGAGGTAGTCAGATTGCACGGAGCGCCCGTATCTATTGTTTCAGACCGAGATCCGCACTTCACTTCTCGCTTTTGGCATAGTCTACAGGAAGCCTTGGGGACGAACTTGATGCTGAGTATTACTTTTCACCCCAGATGGATGGCCAGTCAGAGAGGACTATTCATATTCTAGAGGATGTGCTGAGGGCTTGTATCCTTGACTTCAGAGGTTCGTGGGAGGATCATCTACCTTTAGCAGAGTTTGCATACAATAACAGCTATCAGTCTAGTATTGGAATGGCATCGTTTGAGTCTTTATATGGCAGACTGTGTAGATCACCCATGTGTTGGACAGATGTGGGAGAGACTACAGTCTTGGGGCCAGACATGGTACGGGAGACGACAGAGAAGGTTGCTGTGATACGCCAGCACCTACTGACAGCGTAGAGTCACCAGAAGAGTTATGCAGATCAGAGGAGACGACCTTTGGAGTTTACAGTGGGGGACCATGTGTTTCTGAAGGTTTCACCACATAGAGGTCTGATGAGGTTTGGTTGTAGCAGGAAGCTATCATAGCGCTTCATTGAACCATTTGAGATCCTTGATAGGGTTGGAGAGGTTGCTTACCGTCTGGCTTTACCACCTCAGTTAGCATCTGTGCACAACGTGTTTCACGTTTCTATGCTTTAGAGGTACGAGCCTGATCCTTCACATGTCATAGATTGGGGTGAGCTACGGGTTGAGGAGGATGCCACTTATGAGGAGCGTCCAGTGAGGATTCTTGACACAAAGGAATGGGTGTTGCGGGACAGAACCATTGCTTAGGTCAAGGTCTTATGGCTTCATGACGGGGTTGAAGAGGCTACTTAGGAGCTGGAGTCTAAGATATGTGCGAGATACCCAGAGCTTTTCCTTTTGTGACCTTGTAGTGAATTTTGGGGGCAAAATTCCTTAAGGGGGGGAAAGTTATGAGACTTGGACCTGTCTCTTTTTGAGACTTATATGTATATATGATGTGTTTTGTATATATATGTATGCGGTGTATGCTTTATTCATTTTGATGCATGTTTATGTTTATCTGGGCATGCGAGGTTGGTTCCCGGGGTTGCAGGAGTTGTCGTGCGAATTTTGAAAATTCAAAAAAATGATATTTTGGAGGCCTATAAATATCGAAACTTAGATATTTTCTAAAAAGATATTGAGGAAACTTAACTCCTAAGTTTCCTCCAAATTCTCTTTTCCTTCTCTCTAACTTCTCGGGGGCCCGGGGCTTGGTTTTTGATAAATCAACTCATGATCTTGGTATCGGCATCGAGGGCTTTGCATCTATCCAGTCAGAATTTGATTCAGACGAAGCTCAATTTTGCACGTGGATCAAGGCATCAGGTTTTTGACCCAACGAGGTAGAATTTTATATTCTACTGTTGTATAAGGGATATTTATGTAATCTTTTGGTGTTTTACCGTTTAAAAACACATAAAAAGATGATTTGTGTTTTAGATCCAGTTTTGGATTAAAATCATTTTTTGGCGTTCGGGGGGATGAAACCTTGTTTTGAGGGTTTCTTTTGTGGATTTATAGTAAGCTTGTGCTTACATATCCTTGTGGGTATCATATATAGGAGTTTAGAGGCTTGATTTGAGGTTTAGAAGCAAAAAAACCAGAGAACCCGTGGCCAAAAATATTTTCTAGGCTGATTCAGTCGATTGAGCCCATAAGTTCAGTCAACTGGATCATCTTTTGGTGAGTTCAGTAGGCTGAACATGGGGGTCAGTCGACTGAAGTTCTTTCTATGTTGGTTCCCTTTTACAGTACCTATTTCAGTCGACTGGGGGCTTGGGCCAGTCGACTGAACTCCTGTGAGGGCTAAGGGTGTTGTTTTGGGGGTTCGGTGGTTGGGTTTTTGGCTTCCCTCACTTTCCTCGGATGGTTTTAAAGGTGATAGATTTGTGAAATCTTGCTTGTCGAGATTGATTTTCAAATGGTTGGTTTAGAAAAGGAGTGTTTATGAAAACTTTTGGAAAACGTGTTTATTGAAGGTTTAGAGCTAGCCCGTGGGGTTGAGTCTCAACTTCTAAAATATTTTGATGAAATATGTGTTTACCTATTTTGGTTTGATCTCCATGGTTCATGGATTGGATCTCATATATATACACGTGTTGTATATCTGCATGTGAGTTGATTTGAAATGTTATCCATAGATGTACCAAGACAATGGGTTTATGAGTGAGCTTCCATTGCTTCTTGGTGAAAGTCCAGAAATATGCGCAGCGTAGGTATCTACGGTCCTTCGGGTTAGTCCCCGTAAACGAGGTGGTTGGGTGCTTAGTACCCTCGGGCTATGATCCCGTAAACTAAGTGGTTATTAGGTGCTTAGTACCTTCGGGGACAGTCCCGTAAACTAAGTGGTTACATTGTCGTAACTCCGTATAGAACTTGTCATTATCTAGCTGATCTTTAGTGGTTCAGGACTAGAATAATAGGCAGGAGTCTATAGCATTTACCTTGTCTTGTATGGCAGAGTCGGTACATAGGATCTCATTTATCTTGTCTCCTCGGTTGCTTGGCTCGAGTGGAGAATGTTGTTTTACTGCTTCCCTTAATAATGGCATGATAACTCTCATATTTATATGCATAGTTTCAAGGACGAAAATGATGATTTTCAGATGGAAAACTTGTGATTTTTTATAAGAAAACCATTTTGGCTTTTGTGGTCGACCTAGCTCCCACTATATGATTGCATATCCTGCTTTACAGTTTTATAGTCTGTCTCTATTGGGCTCCGACTCATGTGGTGGGATTTTTTAAAAACTTTTTCAGGTAGACGTGAGGAGATGACCTAGATGCCCGTTGAGACAGAAGACTAGATGTAGTTTCTCTTATTTTGTACATGTACCTTTAACATGTGATGCCTATTTGAGAAGGCGGGTTTGTACGCCTTTTGGTGATATACTTATTCATGTATGAGAATGCATGTTTACAGTTTTATGAGAGTTCATCTGTGGGAATTTTATTCAGATGTTGTATTTGATTTTCAACTGTAAAACCTATTTTCTTAAATGGGTGTTTTGGTGGGTTTTTGTGTGACCCGAATGTACGGGGCGTGACAACATGCCCATGGGTTAGCCCACGATATGTAGTGGTTGTATCGTGATGAGTTATAGAGCGACCAATTCCACAACGGCTTCGCATAGCCTATTGGGGGCAAATGGGATGATGTTTTTATAAGCTGCATCCGACGTTGGTTCGTTAGTTGTGATGCGATTTTGTGAGAAATCGGGGAACAATAAAGTAATACGGATAACAAGAAAGAACTGAATCTTTTGAAAAAAGGCTCAATGAATGTGAATAATAAAATAAAGAGTTTGTATGATAGGAAATGAATGAATGAATGGGATAAATTGGCTCTGGATAAATAATGAATTAGTGAAATTTATATTTTTACTTCGGTTGCACTTATCGCACCTCACAAATCATGCATAACATTTGAGTTAGTCTTTATCCTACGAGCTCTGGCTCATGTATGTATACTAAACCATTTTAGGTTCCGAGGATCAGGGATGATACCAAGGCTAATGATGCACTTTGGGGAAGGGCTAGAGGAAAAATCTAGTGTATTTTTTTGTTTTGTGTTATGTTTGTACAAAGAGTTAAGTGGATGAATGTAATTGATATGAAAGCATAAAGTTGGATGTATGTTATCACAAATCCTTAAGTGGTTATGTAAGTAAACTTTGAAACTTGGTTTACTTAGTTTGAATCTTTTTGAATGAAATCTTATTTTTTTTTGCGTCATATTATAGCGTATAAATTAACGTTTTGAAAAGTTAGCAGTGGATATAGTTCCTGCATGGTTTGACTTGGGTTTTAGTTCACGGACTCAAGGTTTGGGTCGTGACACCAAGAATTGGGATTGGCTAAGCCTAGTGTTGCTTTAAAGTTATAAAGTTAGGAGCCCAAGTTCTTAAGCCCAAAGAAGAAGAAAATAGAAAGTTTGGCCTAAAGGTTAAATAAGGCCCATTTCTTCCCTAAAACCCAAACACACACAAGCCCAAGACTAAGAATGAGCCCAAGTAAGAAGAATGACCCAACTCAAGTAAGGAACAAATTCTTTAATTTAGGCCCACAAAAATTAAAAGAAAGTCCATTGATCAAGCCCAACCCAAAAATCTAAGGAAAGGCCCCGCATTAATTCTTTTGATCCAAAATTTTAATCCATGAATTATTAAATAATATTTATAAAAAATAGGAGAAATAAACCCATGTGGCCTACTATGCATTGGAAAGTGTGTCAAAAAGTACAAAAGTTGTACTTAGTTTCTTTATGGGATTTTTCTTGGAACTAAACACCAAATTGTACTATCTTGGAATTTTTTTGTATAAAAATTAGTAGTTTTGTATATAATTAATATTTTAAACTCCACCTATCTTCTTTTGAGCCAAAATCCTAATTCGTGAAAATTAGGTAAATCTTATCTACTAATCATCTTTTGAACCAAAATATCTTCGTAGATACTTTAAATACTTTTCTATTTCTTTTTAGCTGCAAGAGTTTTATCCAATTAAATTTTTTTCCAACTCTCCGTCATTCATCTCTTCAGAACACATAGGTCTACCAAGCCTAAATTGCAAAATAGGTATCTACCTATCAAATTTTAATTGCACTTAAGCCATTTCCTCAAGCCTATAAATAAAAGGCCAACCCCACACCTTTCCCTTTGTTATTTTCGGCCAAGAGAGGATTTCTAGAGAAAGAGTGAGCTCTTGGGAGAAGAAGAAGAAGAAGAAGAAGGAAGAAGGAAGAAAAGAAAGAAGGGTGATCCCGGGTGGGCTAAAGCTAAGGTCTTAGATCTCCATTAATTAAGAATTCAAGGCAGGGCTTCTAAAACCCTCTAGAACCTTGTTTTTTGACCCCTCTCTACAACAAATAATATGATCTAAGAAGGTAGAAATAAGTTTAGAAACAAGAAGGTTTAAAAAGAATCGAATATGAGATAGCTTAGTTGTTTTGGTTGGAATGACGCCTTATGATTTGTTTTTTTTTCTATGAGTTAAACAAGTAAGTTATGTGGATGTTTATACCTCTGGAGTATACTATATTTTGAGCTTAAATAACTTGTATGGACCCGTAATATAAGTTAAACATGAATAGGAACAAATTTACCCAATAAAAACCAAGAAAAAGTCACTTTTAAGCCTTACCCAAATTTTCAAAGGAACCAAATAGTGTCTTTTTTCAAACCTGTTTTCAATTGAGCTTTTTGAAGTTATTTTTAGCATATGTAATTTTTGGTAGGACCTAGAAAGGTGTCTAAGTGTCCCAAAAAAAAATTTATGCTTTTACGCCAATGTTGCAAAAATACAGTCCACTTTGCCAAATTTTAGAAAATTTCAAACATGATCCCTCATGTCAAAATTTATATCGAGAGCTAGATGTTTGAGTTATCTTTTATTTAAAATTTATTTGGAGATTTGACTAGACAGTTTTTCCTAAAACTCGTTTCATCCAAACGACAACATTTTTGGACCTTTTTTGTTCAATGAATTTTTGGCCCTGTTTAGAAACACCCCACAGCTTAGCTTTCTTCACAAAAAATGTCCCTAGCACATATATCTATCACCCGATAAATTTTTATAACAAATTACTAAGGATTATTATTTTAAAAATATTTTACGGTGAGAATAACAAATTCTAAATTTTGGTTAATGGGGATCAGCAATGCTCAGTAAGTGATTTAATTGTCATGAGTTAGTCCAAGCCTTGGCAAAGCGTTTATTTGACTCCAAGGCTAATAAAACATTATAAATAATGAGTTTTTCCTTAAAGATTTAAAAGAATAAGGTTTATACTATCAACCATAGAACCGACCAAAAAACCCAAACCTTTCCTTTACTGTTTCATAATAGGAGATAGTGCACAACGTTTACATAATGTTTTGATTACTTGATAGGCACCGGGGTTTTATCATGGGAGATTTGAGTCTTAGACCTTTTAAAGGAGATGGTTTACGTACCATTTAAACAAGGTGAGAGTGCTTAGCTATTACCTTGAATAATTGACTTGTGAAATATCTTTTAAATGCTTCTATGTTTATGTTGTGAAATCATAAGTTTTGAATGATAGCGTGTGATTATTTATTTTTAAACGCAATGCTACTTTCGTTATGCTATCTATACATTTTTTGAGGATGCATGCGTGTGTGAATAATGAATGATAGTTAATTTATTTGTCCAAAGGGCCAAGTTATGCGGGTGTCCGACCTGTTATATCTCGTTGAGGAAGGTTACCCAATTATGGGATTAATGTTTTTTTTCCTAAAGGGGAGGTTTGCCCAGTAAAGGAGTTATTAGCAATTTAAGACATTTTGAGCTGAGTCTCAAGTTGTATACATACCACTTGTGCTTGATAAAAAATGACTATCAATTATCATATCTCGTTCAACAGATTTACTATTTCACATAATAATCACATCGATGCAACATATGCACAACATTCATTAACTCATTCGTCGGATTCAAACCCCCTTTTATCAATTACCCAATTCTTTATACAAATCATCACCAATCTCCAATTCATTTCACAAACTCACAATTACATAACTGGCTACCAATTAGCCCAAAATCTCTAACCTTCCTCAATTAAGCTAGGATTTCTGATTTCAAACACGTCTTAACGTACATCAACACATACAATTCCAATTTAAGTCTTTAATTCCTCATTCAACTCAATGAACACCCCAAGCCCCAAATCTCCACTTTCTCCCCATAACTAAGGTTTTCAATACAAGATGAAATCTCAACATATTCCAGCACATGCATCTTCAATTTATCCAATTAACTCCAATTTCACACATTAACTCAATTATCATAACAAATTCCCATACTCTCAATAATTAGCGTTTTCAATTTAAACAAGCTCCAACATATGTCGTCACATATAACTTCAATTTTTTCGATTAATTTCTCAATTTTCACAATTTCATTCAAGAATACCTAAAATCTCAAATCCTTAACTTTCCCTTAGTAGTTAGGGTTTCCAATTCATACAACCACCAACACACATCAACCCAACCTTCTCACACCTCATTTAATCCACAAATTCTCACTCAACATATTTCCAAGTTTTATTTTAAAGCCTCATACAAACTAGCGTTTTTCCAAAATGGGGTTTCATACCATTCCACTCAAATATGAGTAATTAATCACATCTCTACTATAACTATTCGTGGTTAGTCGAATATCCTACCTTGGTGAGTCAAAACTCAAAGCTTTAATACACCCAGAATACCCAAACTCGTCGAATCAAAAATCCACTCAATTGGAATTGCAGCTCTCGATGCCTATATCAACTTTAGTTCTTGTGGATTTGATCAACACCCATCACTTGATCTTCAAATCTTAAAGAGAAGGGGGAGAGAGGAGAGAGAGCAAGAAAAGAGTAGAATCTTGTGAGATAAGCTTTGGCACAAATGCCAAAGCGATCGGTCCTGTGCAAAAGTGTTTTGTCCATTCTTTTCTTTTTGTACCGAAACGTCCAAAGTGACTCGAAATTAATATTAACTTAATGTTTTCATTCTCAACCATTACCGAGATCCAAAATTTATTCCCAAATCAATGTTCTCGAGCCTCTGCACACATAGGCGGGTCTCATAGAGCTTATTAAAAGATCATCTGGCCACTAGCCACTCATACACAACAAGTATGTAAGCTGAAAATTTTTACCACGCAAGTAAACCATCACTTAATCATTTAATTACCAAAAAAATTTAAAATGGGATAAGGTCTCAAAACCTTCCGCCTTTAGGGAATTTTGTCCCCGAAAATCGGTACACGCTCAGTTACCAACAACATCGAATAAGCAATCTCTCGAGTAACTTCACACACGAGGTCAGAATCCAAAACAACAGCCTCTCCCACATCAATCCAATGAATCGGTGACGTACAAGATCGACCACACAAAGCCTCGAAAGGTACCATCTCACTACTAGAGTAACAATCGTTATCGTAAGCAAACTCTGCCAAAAAAGAAGTGATCCTTCCATGACCCACGAAAGTCTAACATGCATGCCTGTACAAAAGTAGTGCTAAAGAGCGCACCCATTCTCAAAGCTAACTCCAAACTCTAGTGAACACACGTAGTAAATCGTGGATTTCGATCAAAATAATTGATACTAGAACTCCATGAAGTCGCACAGTCTCACTAACATACAACCCGCAGAACTTCTGCACTAAATCGGTCATCCGAATATGAAGGAAATATGGAGATTGAGTTAATCTGTCAACTATAGCCCAAAAGGCATCTTGACCTTTTGATATTCTCAAAAACTCTAACACAAAGTCCAATCCTTGATATCCTCACAACTCATAACGCAATCACAAAACATTTTGGTCACACTATTCAACATATGGGCGTCGATGACACGACTAGGAATGACAGGTTGCAACACCATCGTAAACAACATAGTGCACTCCTCGGTCTCGTCAACATGCAAACCAAATTCTCTGACTTGTCTACACATGTTCCACTTCTTGTATGGTTACCAGCGCCCAAGAACTAAAAGATTATCGATTAAGAACATTTGCCACCACATTGGCCTTTCCTGGACGATATTACGAATCACAATTGTAGTTCTCTATGTATTTCATCTTTCGTCTTAGCAACCAAGGCCAAAGCTCCCCACAGTGACGTACTCAGGCGTATGAAGCCCTTGTCCAACAGCTCTTGAAGTTATACCCTTTACACTTGTAACTCTGCAGCATGAAACAATATAGCGATAAAGGAAAAAGGGCTCCATCCACAAAATAAAATCAATAGAAAATTCAATCTTTCGTCGTGGTGGTAACTCTAACAAATCGTCAGGGAAAAACATTAGAAAACTCACACACTATGAAAGCAAGTTCTCCTCAAGCAGAATCAACCTCACTCATCAAGAGGGTTGAAAGGGGGAGTTGAGACTTTTATGACCTCAAAAATGGTGAAGTCTAGGTATCGAACCATTGTCCTAGTCACCCATGAATTAAAACAACCACCCCGAGGTGTATAATGCACACTCGATGCCGATCGCAATCGATACACGCCTAAAAGGCAATCAACCAAACTATTCCTAGGATAACGTCATTGGTGGTCACCACAAGCACGATAAAGTCAAACACCATATGACAATTGGCAATCTCCACCTCACGAAATCTATAGATCTTTCTCAACACGACACCTTCACTAGCCTGGCTTTCTACGTACAAAGCGCTACCCAGCACATATACCACTAAGCCCAATGCAGGTGCAAATATAAATAAAATAAACGAATACAATGCTCTTGTATCAATGAAAATACTGGTCCATGAGTCGTACGCTTAGAAGGTACCTCATATCACTGAAGTCTAAAAATAGCATTTGGCACCACCAGTGCCTTAGAAACATTTGGGTCACAAATGGCAGAAACTCGCCCCTGCGTCCCCTAATTCTTTCCCCTATATTCCAGCACTCTCGATTGCCTCACTGATTGGACCGAATTGGTCTCCTCTGCAACTTTGGACATTTGCACTGCTGGTGGCTGCCTGAACCCCTGTCATCCCTAAATAGACTAGACTAGCTGCAAACTGGATGCACTCTAAATGCTCCGTCCTCAAGGGCAATTATGGTGAATATGCCCCATCTGACCACACTGAAAACACGCCGTGGTCCTCCCTCTTGAGATTAAGAATGAAACTAAGATTTTCCTTTCTATGGATCGTCACTCGCACGGTGACCCAACTGTCGACAAAAATAACGCATAATCTCTCGACAATTTGATTGTCCTGACAATATCACAGAAGGTACGGGGGTCAAACATTGCTGCTATTGCAACCCCATAGAAAAAGAACTTGAAACAAACTACCTTTGACCCTCAAACTGGCATCCATTAAACTATACACTGACCCTTCCCTATTGGGTCTTCACCTCCCTTGCCTTATAAGTCTCCATGAGAGTGTTCTCAACTGTAATCGCTGCCTCAACCAACTATATAAAGATGCATATTCTCCGGGCCATAACCCTATCTCTAATGGCGGGTCTAAGCCCACGTTCAAACCTCCTGGCCCGTAAATCAATTTTGGCCACAACCTCTGGTGCAAAACGAGATAAACTCGCAAACTTTGCCTCATACTAAACAATTGACATACCCTCCTGGGTAAGGGAAAGAAACTCCTCCCTATATACTTCCTTTAAAGACTCAGGTATATACTTCTCATGAAATTCTCTTGTGAACTTAACCCAAGTACCCACAATGGTTGTTTGGGTAAACTTCCACCATTCATGTGCGTCACCTCGTAGCTGAAAAGTAGCAAAAGACACTCTCAAATCCTCCTCATATTTAGAAGGAAAAAAATCCTTTGAAAGACAGGCTTTTGGGGCATTAATCCGCACGCACTAATATCCTAAAAGGTGTAAAAACGAATAGGAGAAATCAATTTGAAAGTAGGAGCAAAATATGCAACTTTAAGAAAATACCCCAGCAGATAGACCTCTCGAGCGATTTAAAGACCGCTTGATCGGTCTTTCACTGCTCTCGGTACTTTTTGACCTATAACAATAAACTACAACCCACAGTAGACCGTTCGGGCGGTACTTTGAGGACCGCCCGATTGGTCTGTTCTTGTGTTCCACTTCCTTTTCTAGTGTTTTGAACCCACAAATTCCATTTTTGTACTAAAGTCATACAAGGGCCCTAGGAAAATATCAAAATAAGGAGAATTAAGCTCTAACATCCATTCAACTACAGATAATAATGCATATCCTTCCAAAAACACATGTCCAACATTGAATACCTAATGTTATGGCCTTACAACTCTTTAGGATTCAATGCAAACATGTTTACAAAATATTATAACAAAGAATAACATAGCATGATTTCTAGATCTAGAAACTAAAACCACTTCTCACATCTCGGTCCATCAAACCGTTGGATCTCCTCAAATACCTGCAACCAGTGTACTCAAACACCATGAACCCAAGTTCAATAGGAAATGACTAAGCGATGATAAAGACACAATATGCAAAAAGAAAGTTTTCATAACATTACCATGAAACATAATATATTTCCCAACCATTCTAAAAAAAACATAAAAGATGCCCTTTTATAGTTTTAAAATATTCATTTTCTTTCGATCCTCAACACGTTTCACAATTTATATCATGTGCCACATTGCCATTTAGGCGAAAACATTACACAATCAAAGTGCCACATAGGCTAATAATGCAACACACGTAAAACACTTAACAATCTCACATTACTAATATCGCCACACAGGCTAAATATGCCACACAGGCTAAATATGCCACACAGGCTAGTGTTAGGATTGTATACTAAAAATTATGGATTTTATTTTGGTTTTAGTATTTAATTTTATTTTAATAAAATTAATTTTCTATTTTATGAGAATTTTAATGAGTAATATATGTAATATCATTTTTTTAATGTTATGTTATGCATGGATATCCTTTATTCTGTATAGTATTTAATCTGGTGTATAGAGTACGACTTACACACAAAAGACAAGATTATAGGTTCTTGTAGAATATAAGTTTTTGTTCATAGTTTAAATAAAAATAGATAAACCATCGGTACGACTGTAGCACAGACTTTTAGTAAGCTTGTCTTGGTTACAGAGAACAGATAATAGCACCGTCTATTGTTTCGACTCTCTATGCTGGTACACTTTGTGTGTATTGAACGAAACAATATTGGGGTAATTAATTTTATACTGACTATATAAATTAATTCACACCCCAAGGTTATTATGAGAGTACTTATACTCTTAATCTTGAAATAATTAATTATTTATGTATATTTAATACTCGTTATTTTGATTCATTAGAATGTGCGATCTTATATGGGTCTATAGTCCTAGTGAGTTAGATAAAGGTATTAATTCTATGGTAAATATTAAGTATTAATGAAATTCACGTCTCGATTGTTTAGGATTGACGATACCACTTAAGGAAGCTTATAAGTTTTGACTGGACCAAATCCTACAGGTGGATTTGATTATTCGGCGGTCGAATAAGTTAAGCAAAAGGGCTTAAGAAATTTTAAAGATACCGATTAAATTAAATTAGCAGTAATTAAATTTAATTGGTGAGTATTGAGAATCATAACGTGGGGAGATGAGTTAAGTATTTAATAACATGAGCTCAATGCAAATTGGTCTAGAGATTATGGCATAGAGTGCAGTTACCGTTCTTTACTGATATAAACTATAATTTAGTATTTTATAAAAATTCTAAAAATCTCTACAAGATTTTCATAATTATATAAACCACTGTAAGGTTTGCATAATTGCGAAAACTACTGGATTGGTATCTGTGTCACACTAGAAGTCTATGTCATAATTACTCCACAGGTCCCTGCTATAGCCCTATAAATATACGGGTAGGCTGAACCATATTTATAACTCATCTTTCAAGACTAAGGTTGACTAAGTTTTTTCGGTTCTAGTTTTTGAAGGATCGTAGCCCACACTACATTCGAGAATCGCTTCAGGGAATACAATAAAAAGTCTTATCGGAGCTTTAACTCGGAATCAAAAGTTCATAGTTGAAGAATCGACAAAAAATGTATTCATCTAAATTAACTATGGTTGCACAGGTTTTATTTTGATCGTTCGTCATCGAAAGTTTTAATCTGGAGTGTGTTTTTGCGATTGCCTATCCAATTTTTCATTTTCATAAAATCGTTTACAAAATTAATGATCTTGGTAGTTCACCTCCAACAATTGGTATCAGAGACGTTTTAATTTTTGTTTACGATTTATCGAGGGGCCATGTAGATTTAGAACTGTGCTAATTTTGTTTCGTAAGCGTTTTAATCTCGATTTTATGATCATCGTGCTTTTCATGTTTGATTAAATGGTTTAGAATATATATATTTTTTAATTATGAAGGTTGATCATGATAGTTTAAGTTTTTTAGATCGAATGTGAGCCTACGGAATATAAGTTTCGATGTAAAAATTTTATATTCTTTAAGTTTTTTTTTTCTAGTTTATTAGAAAGAAAAATAAGAATAGATTTGAAAGTTCAAAGAACACGAAGCACCGGCGGTGGTTTCAGGATTTACGGGCCACGGATCGCGGTGGTTTTTTCATAATTTTTTGACAATTTTTCTAGAAGTTTTTTCTACAGTTCTTAGGCTTAAAAATAGTATTAAAACATGTCTCAAAAATACTAAAAAATCGACACAAAATAGCCCATCGACGGCACCACTAGCCGTGGTTTGTGGACATTTTTCGATAGTTTTTTGAGATGTTTGCGAGACTGATTTTAAGAAGGTTTTTAGGTATAAAATATCAGTAAAATACTATTAAAAAATTGTAACACCCCAAACCCGGGTCACGAGAAAAACTAGAACCTTTTCAAAACTTAAACATTTCCCACATTTTGAAATCTCACAAGGCCGTTTATAGAGAGGATAAAAACCACACTAAAGTGGAAAACAACACCCAACCCGATGTTTCACTCTTAAGATAAAAAGGACTTACATGCATTAAATATAATTGCCACTAGGCTTACAACACATGGTTCCAACACCACAAATATGTAAAACATTATAAGATCCAAAAAGAAACAAAAAAAGACTAAAAGATCTTTCGCCCCATCTGGCTCCTCCAAATCAGCCTACTAATCACAAGCATCTGAAAAAGGTTTTCAGATCCAACACCATGAGCTAAAGCCCAAAAGGAAATAGACTAAACATGAAATAAAACCAAAGCATGCTAACATAATAATATGCATGTCTCGACTCACACAAGCCTCAAAAATGATTTTGTAATGAAAAACACATGCAACACATGCATCTTCACAGGCTTTCACCGCAGGACTGCAGCCCCTCATTATGCGTGAAGATCGGACTACAGCCCCTCATTATGCATGAATCTTCACGAGCTTTGAACCGCATGATCGCAGCCTCTCATTATGCATGAGTCTTCATAGACTTTCATTGCAGGACCGCAGCCCCTCATTATGCATAGTCAACCAGGGTTTATGAGCGCACAACCATGAGCAACTATCAAATTCTAGGAAACCACGTCATCCCTGCAGAATGATAACAAAAAAAAGAAACTTCTAAGACCACATCACAACCAGCCAGAAAAAAAGAAAAAAAAATACCCCTAACAGGAAGTCAGTCGACGGAAACACACCACTCAATCGACTGAAAAAGGCTACTGGAATTTCAAAAAGTTTTCTAGTGTTTTAGGTCAGTCGACTGAGTCACCTACTTTAGTCGACTAAACCCTCTCTTGGGCAGTTCAGTCAACGGAACTACCCATACCAGTCGACTGAACGACGAAGAAAAATAAACCCTAGCTGACGAAAAAAGATTTACAGCCCCAAATCAAACCAAATAAACTTGCCTTTTAAACAACCATGGACACACACAAGTCCAACAACTTCAAACAAAATAGTAAATACACTTTAAAAACCTTTCCATCCAACCAAACATGGTTTAAGTACACAAATCAACAATACATGCATTTTAAAAAGGTAAAAACGCATAACATTCCACGTAGCACCTCTTTAAGACATGAGAGTCTGAGATTCTACCTTGTTGAGTGAAGAACTCGATGCCTTAAACTATGACTAAAAATGAACTTTGTCGAAATGAGATTCTGATCGAATGTACGGGGAACCTCTAGCACAGATAATAAGAATCTGCTATCCAAACGCTAAAAACCAAGCCCAGACCCACCAAAAAACTAGAGAGAATGTGGAGGTTTTATTTGTAAAAAAAAAACTCAAGTAGTAAGATACAAGTCTCCAAATATCTCCCAAAATATCTAGTCAAGACTTATATTTATAGGGCACACCAAAAATTTTCTTTTTTTTTTTTTTTGCACCACAATGCCTAATAGTCCTGGGATCCAACCTAACATGTATGTCAAAGCTCAAACATGCATAAAACACATATAAACAAGCTATTGTAAGAGATTAAGACAATAAACAACACGTTGAATAAATATCATGAAATTAAAACAGAACCAGGTCTCCCAACTCTACCCCTTAAAGGAATTTTGTTCCCAAAATTCGCTATGAGGTCTATAAAAAATAACCCTATCGATCACAATCGATATAGGCATGATAAGAGGTCAGCCAAACCATCCCTAGGGATAGGTCAAACATGGTCATGTCAAGACTAATGAAATCAAACTCTAAACAGCAGCCAGCAACCTCTAACTTACAGTATCTACAAACTCGTCCCAACACCGCATTCCCACCAACTGGGGTCTCAACACACAACGTACTACCCAAGGAGTCCATCACTAACCCTAAAGAAAATGAAACAACGGAATGCGACACTCTTGTGTTGATAAGAACACTGGCCTACGATCTACACACTAAGAAAGTACCTTTGATCACCGAAGGAGTAGCTACATCATCAGGCACGACTGGTGCCTTAAAAGAATTGGGATCTGTATGGGTATACACTCGGCCCTGTGTCCCTCTAGTCTGTCCACCATAACCCGAGATTATAGGTTACTGTATTAACTTGACTAAGGTACCCCCGTCTGTCACCTTGAAAGTCTGCACTGTTGGCTATTGCTGTCCGTAATCTGGTTGACCCTACGCAAATAGAACACCTGGTGCACCTACCGTGCTCGGTACGCTGCCTTCCTGAGGATAGTTTCTGCGAATATGCCTAGGCAGGCCACACCCATAACAAAATGGTAGCTCCTTCCCCTATGACTGAACCAATATCGAACCCTCAGACTGCCTTGATTATGGGCAATTCATCGCATGATGCCCCTGGCTGCGTGCACTGGAAGAAAATGAGCTCCCATTATTCTGGCCTCCCAGATGGGGCCCCAGATGGTGCTGGTATTGAAGAATGCTATCATGATTCAGATGGACGAAAACTAGAACCAAAGGACCTTTGCCTCTTATTGGAGCGCCCACCTGACTATGCCTCTACTCCACTTTGCGGTGCCATGACCTCCCTAGGTCCACGAGTCTTGCTCAAAGTGTTCTCGATTACCATTGCCAACTCTACCAACTCTCTAAAAATATGCAGCCTCAATCTTTCCACTCGCTCCCTGATCACAGGCCTCAAACCCCTCTCAAGCCTTCTCGAACGTAGCTCGTTTGTGGCCACCAATTCTAGTGAAAAATGGGATAGATTAGTAAATCTAGTTTCATACTGCATGATACTCATCACCCCTTGAGTGAAAGCATAGAACTCCTCTTTGTATAGGTCCCTTGAAGAAGCAGGAAAGTATTTCTCCAGAAAAACCCTCGTAAAAAAAAACCCGCAAATTGGAAGGCGACACCTCTCAATTGGAAGGCGACAAAAAAAAACCCACAAATCTTCCTCAACTGTCTGTAGTGTATCTAGAGTACGGGTCACAAGTTCTAACCATTCTGTAGCTACCGTGGGATCAGGATCCCCAACAAAGGTAAGAGGGTCAAGACGCCAAAACTCTAGCATTATAATAGTCGCCCTCGGCTCGAGAACTCTCTCTCTCCCCCTAGCAGTCTCAGCTAACTGACGGATGGAGCCTACCATCTCACGTAGCAACTTTATCGTGTCTATCGGTCCTTGGGGAGAATTTGCATCCCCAACATCAGGGATTGACATATCCCCTTGGCCCAAACCATGACCTCATCCTCCCCGTGGAGACATCACTTCTATACAAAAGGAATATAGAACATAAGATGCAGCACATCGCATTAACATAAACATTAACTACATAATCATGCTAACACTCATCCATAAACAATCATGCAAACACGTCTCGCATACCAAGGAGAACCGACAAGAGTGACATGTTAATTTGGATAACCTACTTAGATTCCTTACTAGAATACACGTCGACCAAATGCATATCTAACTTGGCTTCCAAATTTGTTAATTTAGACGCCCGAATGCAAGACTAATCAATCCTAAGGTTAAACCTCCATGCTCAGATATACACAACATCCTCATACTCAACAAACTATCCTGCTTATGTTATCAAAACATCTAAACACATACAATCAAGCACACGCAATCAACCTTACAAGGTGATACACCATCTCCCCACGGCTCTTAGGTATTCGAACCCAGAGCTCTAATACCATTTATAACACCTCAAACCCAGGTTACGAGAAAAACTAGGACCTTTTCAAAACTCAAACATTTCCCACATTTTGAGATCTCACAAGGCATTTTATAGAAAGGATAAAAACCACACTAAAGCGAAAAACAACACCCAACCTGATATTTCACTCTCAAGATAAAAAGAACATGCATGCATTAAATATAATTTCCACCAGGCTTACAACACATGGTTCTAACACCATAAATATGTAAAATATTACATGATCTAAAAAGAAACAAAAGAAAGACTAAAAGATCTTTTACCCCATCCGGCTCCTCCGTATCAACCAGCAAATCACAAGTACCTTAAAAAGATTTTTAAATCTCACACCGTAAGCTAAAGCCCAGAAGAAAATAGACTAAACATGAAATAAAAGCAAAGCATGCTAACAGAATAATATCCATGTCCCGACTCAAACAAGGCTCAAAAACTATTTTGTAATAAAAAACAAAAGGAACACATGCATCTTTATGGGCTTTCACCGTAAGACCGTAGCCCCTCATTATGCATGAATCTTTACGGACTTTTATTGTAGGATCGTACCCCCTCATTATGCATCATCAACCAGAGTTTACGACCGCACAACCATGAGCAAATATCACATTCTAGGAAACTACGTCATCCTTGCAGAATGATAAAAAAATAAAAAGAAACTCCCAATGCCACATTGTTAGAGTTGGTATATTGAAAATCATGTTTTTAGTATTTAATTTTATTTTAATAAAATTAATTTTTTATTTTATGAGAATCTT
>JAOTRH010400030.1:0-35037 GCA_034768845.1 Heliamphora exappendiculata
CGAGGGATCTGATTTCGGAGGGTGGTTAAGGAGTGGTGGCTTTGAGCCGAGATGGCGGTTTTGAGAGCAGTTTTGTAATTTTCGTTAAATTGAACGAAAATTGTAATAGTTTAGGTCTCTTTGATGTTAAAATCAAATTTGATTGGATGTTAGTGCAATTTTTGAAACCATATGAAGGATTTCTACTTTTGTCAGAAATCTCATGGAGGTCAACGAAGTTTATCCAAAATTATAAAGATTCAAGATAAGGGTTTTTATAAATTTTTTTTTGTTCATAATTTTTTATTCTAAATTAATAAATACACAAACTTTACTGTTTTAAACTATAAATTTATAATTTAAACAAACTCTTGCTAATTTTACTAAAAGTTATAATTATCTTTTTTGCTGTCATTGGTAACTTGCCTATTATTGGGTCTAGAAAGCCTAATGGCATTTTTTCAAAGATTTTCTTATTTTGTTTTTTTGCATTTTTATATTTTTATATAATTTTTAATTTTTAATTTCTTGCCATGAGATAAATCTAAAAAGTAAGTCGTTTGAGTTAAAATTAAAAAATATTTACTAAAGAATACAAAAAATTAAAAAGCTTATTAAATTAACTTTTTTCATCTTATATAAATTTTTTTTATTTTTTGTCAAAAATTTTTACTTTTATGGTTACTCATTATTACAAGAAAAAAATTAAAAAGTACATTCGTTGAGTTGATGTTTGGCATAATTTTTTAAAAAAATTCAATTGTTTTGCCTTTTACTATAATTAATTGGTTTTTTTTTCATATATTTCTACATCTACTTTTTAACAAAAAAGTTAAAATGTCAAAAATTTTATCAAAAAATTAGGCCAAACACAAGCTAAGACTAATACAAAATAAAAGTTTACTTAAAAGGAAAAAAAACATATAAAAAAGCTAAAACAAACATATATACGTATAACAAAATTATACTGTTAACGTATGAAATTATACAATAGTAAGAAAAAATTCCACTGAGGATATTTCCAACCATCGCCGATGGATGAACACATTAATAAATTGATACCATTAAAATTAATAACTTATAAATAGAAATAGCAATACCATTGGGCGGAAATAAGAATAAGCTCTTCTATTTTAGTCTTTTATTTAAATAGGGTAGAAATGAGAAAAAATATTAAAAAAATAGCAAAAAGCGAGATAAGAACATAGATATTTTGATAATAATTTTAAATTTTAAAAGAGTTATATTAACAAGAATTATAAATAATATAGTAAATAAAAAATAATCGTTAACAAATTAATAAAATTAAAAATACAAAATGTACAAAAAATAGTAAAAAATTAAAACTAAATATAATATTTTAATATTTTAGACTTTACATTTATCAAATATATATTTTATACATGTATTCATATTTAAAAAATATTTATTTTATATAATCAGAGGCGATTGAAAAAAAACATAGCAAAATAAGCAAATATCGTTCCACCACCGTTTGTTATTGAAAATAAAAAAAAAACCCGTAAAAAGCGGGACGAAAACGTGTAGAGATGTACGGAGACGGGATAAATTGACATCCCTACTTATAAATTGTAATTTATAGTAAAAATTATAAATTTTTTTAAAATATATTAACTTGTATTTAAAATTAATTATTAATAAAAAAATTATTAAAATTTATAATAAAAATTGTAAGTATTTATAAAAAAATAATAACTTATTACTAAATTAATAGAATAAAACTAAAAACTACATCATTGTTATCTTATATATATATATATAAGTGACCCTCTTTTTTTTTTCCTTTCAATGGAGGTGGTTTGAGAGAGACAATGCAATCAGGGAGGCAGTACCGACCACGAGGCCAAGCAAGCAAAGTCTATTTTTATGGGATCTTATTTTTTACAAATTTTGAGGATTCTTAAATTTTTTGTGGCCTTATATTTGACTTTATAGTTTATCTCAATAGAAAAATTAGAATTAAATATTTTAAAATAAATGAGCTCAAAATCTAATTGTAAGTCTAAACTAAAATACCCAATAAAATAAAATTCGACGGTCTAATCTAAGATTTTAAAAGCTATTGATTTTAAATTAAAACAAACTAACAAAATATTTTGAATATTATTATTTAATGCCTCATAAAAGGAATTTTTTAGTCAAAATAAAGAAACAAAATGCAAAGAGTATAAGTACTAATTCAATTTTAAATTACAACTTTTGATAGTTTTGTTAATAACAAAAATCAAGTAAAGAATTTAGGGTTGCCTCGTTAAGGTTCGATTTATTTTTTAAAAGTTAAATTTAATTTTTTAATTTGAATTTTAAAAATATAATGAGAGGGCCCATCTATGAATTTGGCTTTGGGCCCAAAAAAAAAAAAAAAAAAAAAACTCCCCGACAGGAGGAAAGGAGATAGGGACTCAAGTGGGAAAAGAAAAAAAAAATTGGTTGCAACCATTGGCGGAGGGGCTATGATTGGGGAGAGAGGGTGGAGGTTGTAGTAGCATGAGAAAAAAAAGGTCGGTAATAGTTTATTTTTTTATTTTTTTAAATAATTTTTTTTTATTTTTTACGATATTTCCTATCGAGACGAATTGAAAAAAAAAATTCTTTTTCTCAAATATGTATAAGTTCAAAAATAAGTCAATAAATTATATTTTATATTGTTTATTTTTGTCTTTACTAATTTTTAATTTCAATATTTTTTTTTTAGTTTCTCTCCTCTACATGATTTTTAAAAAATTAAAAAATCTGATTAAAATTTTAAGAAAATTAAAAGTATAAATAAGAAATATACAAATTAGCCCAAAAGTATAATGACACTTTAATTTATAGTATTGGATAAATTACACTGACCTCTCACGAAAATATCAACCACCTCTCGTATGGTTTTTAAAATGTCACTAACTTTTTATCAGGGTTAGTTTTTGCATCAAATTAGTTAAATCGTTAAATTTCTATTAACTACTTAACGAAAATCATCAAAATTTTTCTAGAATCACCCTCAAAATTACCTCAAAAACTATTCCAAAACCATATATGTAATATATATATATATATATACACACACAAGAGAGAGAGAGATAAGAGAAAGGGACAGAAAGAGAGAGGGAGAGCGGACAGAGGAGATAGAGCGAGATGGCAGATAGGAGAGAAAGAGAGAGATGACAGAGACCGCTACCCCATGTCACGCGCCACCGGTGTTGGGTCACCGTCGAATCTCTCTCCTCTCTCTCTCTCCTCTCTGCCATCTCTCTATGCTCTTTGCCCCCTCTCTCTCCCTCTGCTCTCTCCTCTCTCCGTCTCTCTTTATCTGCTATCTGCCTCTGCTCTCTCTCCTCTCTCCTCTCTCCACTCTCTCTCTCCCTGTCCCTTTCTTTGCTCTTTTTCTCTTTTATATATATATATATATTACATAGATGGTTTTAGAGATAATTTTAGAATGATTTTGGTGATTTTCGTTAAGTTATTAAAGTAAAATTTAACAATTTGCTTAATTTGATACAAAAACTAAACTCGATTAGAGGTTAGTGACATTTTAAAAATTACAAAAAATGTTATTGATATTTTTGTAAATTTCAAGAAAGATCAGTATAATTTACCCTATAGTATTTTATTTAGAAAAGTAATTTCAAGATCAATGCCTCCGAAAAAGTATCGTTTTTCCTAGAGAGCTACCCAATTTGTTGGGATCGTCATTTGAACGTTTGTTCTCCATTAAGAAATTTCAAACATAAAAAATAACTAACCATTGTGTTGGACTTAACAATGACCCATCACCCAACTACATTCAAAGAAGGCACTATATGAAAAATATCCTCTTTGCATACAAAAATTGCACGCTTTTTACACATTATTTTATATGAATATATCTAAGCACATTTAATTTTTTGCCTTTATTATGTGAATTTACTAAGACATTTTACATAGATATTAATTTTTAAAAATATCAATAAATTTTTATATATTGCAAAAGGTATTTTCATAACTTCACCTAGGACCCGTTTGGCAACTCTAACTTGACTTTTTGGCTAAAAATGTAAAAAAATTAATATAGTCATTTTGACAAAAAGTAATTAAAAAAAGTTAAAAAGTCAAATTGAAACACTAACTCTTAGAATATTCTATTCAAACTTCAACCACTTTTAAAATGCAATAGCACCCCTTATTTATAACTTATTTACTACCACTACCAACTATATATAATTATTAATATTAAATATAAAGAATGTCAAAATTGTTCAATTTTAATAAAAAGTAAAAAAAAACTAATTTTTTGTCTAAACAATTAACTTTAAAAAGGCTAGTTTTCAAGATAATTATCAAACAACTTATTTTGAACTAAATTTATTTTTTAAGCTAAAAACACGGAAAAAAATCAACATGAGAATTTCATTTTTTAAACAATGACATGGATAATAGATGAAAACATCAACTAAGAATATATTTTCAACTTGTAAAGATAACAGAAAATAAGTAAAGGAAGGTAAGAAAATTATTTTAAAAAGTGTAGTCATACTGCTTTGTTGATTTTGAACAAATAAAAGAAAGAAAACAAATAAAGAAGAGCACTTGGAGGAATATATATAAAGTTCACACTAAGAAAATTCTATGAATAAAAATAGAAAATATCTAGTGTGCTATCTTCAAATATATAATAATTACAAAAAATATAAAACAAATAAAATTGATTTGCAAGTTAAATTAGTATGTAAAATTCTCTTTTTTTTTTTTTTTTTTGTTGTTGTTGTTGTCAAAACTGGGTCTTTTTATATTAAAAATCACTGGTTTTGTTCAGGATTTTATTTTTTTGTCAAATCCTCCAATAGTTTGATTTTGAACCAATCAATTTTTCCCATTATTGATTAATCATGAATCGTTATTTTAGTACATTTCTTTTCAGTAGACTCAAATTTTATCACTTTGCCACGGGTATTTCTATTTTTGTACTATCCCTATGGCTCATGAGATTTTCAATTTTATATTGCTAGTATATTTTTTTTATACTCTCGATTCTATATATTTATTTCTTTATTAATTTTATGTTTAGTATAATTTGATTGTCGATAATGTGAAATTATTTGGATTGTTTTAATTGTCAATTAATCAAAAAAATTGTACTATTTGCCCCCACACAAAAAAAAGAGTCTGATTTTGTCTCTTACTTATAATAAAAGACTGAATATTATTTATCTAGTTTGCCAATAGGTGGATAAAAAAGTAAACCTGTACAAGCAAAATCATCAAGATGTCAAAGGCCTAAATTACCAACTTGAAAAGTACTTTTTGGTTGTAAGCTTCAATATTGCATCCATGCATGCATGGCAACCCAAGTTTATGCTTACACACCTTCATGATTAACTAACATAAAAGATCCCAAAACCAAAACCAAAACCAAAACCAAAACCAAAACCAACCCACTTCTTTCCCTTTCCCTTTCCCTTTCCATTTCCCTTCTAGCTAGCTTTTAATGACACCTTGCTGATATCGCGCGGTGTCAATAATTGTTAGTCGATGGATCACTTATTAAAATGGCCATATGGGTCAAGGCTGGCCAAAGCGGCTTGGGACGAACCTGCTGCATCCGAAGACGCATCATCCTTATGGAACCCACCCATTCCTGCAGCTCCAAAGAACCCATGCCCATGGTGATTACCCAAGTGAAACACCGGTACAAAAGCCGGCACAGTTAATGAGCCTGATAAATCAGAAGTAGTCCTCTTGATCACCAAGCTAGGGTCGCCCCTTAAGGAGCCAGAACGATCCCCTTCAAACTCGCGGTACCGGTTCAGATACAGAGTCAAGGGCTCAATGTAATCGTCGAACCCCAACTTGCTCATCGCCCAAAGAACATCCTCGGCGGTGATGGTCTTGCGTTGCTCACGCTGGCAACGTTCGTTGGCTTCACCCGTGATGAAGCTGATGAACTCGGACACGCACTCTTGGATTGTTTCCTTGCCCTCGTCTGATATTTTTGCATGGGGAGGGAGGATTTTGCGCATAATTCGGATAACGTTGGCAATTGGCATGAACCGGTCTTGCTCCCGCACGGTGCACTCGCCGTCCTTAATTGTCCAATGATGATTGTTGTTATTAATGTCGGACTGGCAAGTATTGATCTCTGGTAGTTTCATCCCTAGTACTGCAGGTTAAACAAGTTGACGACAGGCAATTATACCAATACTGTTGGCGAGTTGGTAGAATTAATAATTTCATGGATGTTGTTCACATTTGAACAAGTCACGAAGAGCTTGATCAAGCTCATCGGGAAGCAGCACGAGCACCCTCTACAGCTCTCGCCCGCTTCATACAAGCTTTGTAAACATATTATGTATAGCCCTTACTTAAAGCCAATACTATTATTTTTTTAAAATTATTTAGTAATTTACAATGATTACTGAAATTATAAAAAATAAAAAAATAAAAAAATATAGTAGTGACAGATTAATAGATTGTTTAAATATTAAAATTAAATAATAATAAATTAATTAAAATATATATAATTTTCACATTCTAATTGGTAGTTATATTTAAATTAAATAATAACCGATCAAAAAAATAAAAGTTCCAATAAATTTCATCTCACTGTTAGATTATTTAGAAGAAATAAAAGTTCTTAGATCAATAGATATACGTCACATCAACCATTGCAACTTATTATATAGATATAGTGATTAATTATTTATTGATTTCGAAATATTATGCTATATTGTTAATTATTTGTTAAGCTGGACTTAAAATATATCGACGACTTTTGATATTCAAATTCAAATGCCATACTTTATTATTTTTATTATTTATATATTTTCTCCTTTTAGAGAGAGATACAAATTTCCTGATTAGATTTTAATAATCAAGTAATTTTGAGGTGTACTTTTCAATTAATAGAATGCTAATCAACTTAATATTTCATATTTCCCATGATCTTATCAATCTTATGTTAGATTTTTATGAATCTTAATTTAATTAAAAGAGCATCTTTGTGCAGAAAAATAGTCTTAACATACCTTTTTTCACCTCTCCTGTCCATATAATTTCTTTAAAATGTTTTAAGTTCTGAAAATATATCTACACTCCAAAAAAAATTTGTTTTATATATAAAACTTTCAAGATTACGGCCGCATCTAATTAATGCTTTCATTTTTCAAAATTAAATAAAAGCTAAAAATATCTTCATCCAATTTAAAGTATTCAAACAATATTCTCAATTAAAGAAACAGCATAGTTTACTATATATAGGATATAATTAATTTTAAAACTTCTATTTTCTGCAATCTGTAAACTTGAACTAATATATAATGGAAGTAAATTCAAATTTTCAAAACTTCAACTAATTGACCCCTAGCCTACTACATTCTTAGGCTATTAAGTAATAGTTATTTTGCAATTTTGCCAACACTAGTTCTTTTTAATATTCATAGGCCATGTTTGAAATTAAGGACTAAGAGATCGGATTGGATTAATAGTTCTAACACAATTTTTATTACAAGTTTGTTTAGCATTTTTGTGTCTCCATTAATAGTCCAAATTGGACATCTAATTTCTTATACGAGAGATAAATAGTGCAGGGGTGAATAGGATAAATAGTGCAGGGATTAGAGAGGATAAGTTATCACTGAGATAGTTATTAATTAGTGTTTTTTTTATTTTCTATTTCATTTTTTTATCTTTTCAGTTTTAAAATTTTAATTTCTTTACTTGTTTTTTAACCTATAAACTAATAAATGATTGAATTAGGTTGGCCCAAAAATAATTTTTTATCTTTAAGATTAAACAATTAAAAATATTTTTTCAGTCAGGCGGATTTCATGTCCCAAAACTAATAATCATGAGAATGTTAATCCAATTTGATCCTATTTTGTAACTCTAAACATGGCCATACAATCTATATCTATATAACAAATTACAATAATTGATATGATATTTATCTCTTTTAATTCAATGGCTACTCGTTATTCCAAACAATATAAGGATTGAAACTATCTTTTTATTAGTCTTGAAAATTTTTAATACTAAGTTTTGATTAGTTTTTCTTTTTAATTTGTTATTTGGATCTAGGCTGAATCTGTATATATTGTGTTGCTTACTTTTATGACAGGTTATTTTGTGAACGGCCAAACTGTGGAATTATCTAAAAAATAAAAAAAACTTTGCTAATTGTTTTTAGAAAGGGTAAATTATACTGACATTTCATGAGATTTACTAAAACACCAACTACCTTTCACGTGATTTCAGAAATATCACTAACTTCCCATATGATTTAATTTTTGCATCAAATTAGTCCAACTATTAATATTTCTGTTAACTTTAACGGAAACACTGTTTAAAAATTAAAAAAATAATAAAAAATTATTTTCTAATTATAATAATAAAATGGTTCAAGTACCAAAAATAATTAGAAAACAATTTTTTTTCTGTTACTGTTTTTAAAAAAAAAATTAAAAAAAATAAAAAATATTTTCTAATTATAACAATAAAATGTTTCAAATACAAAAAATAATTAAAAAATAAATTTTTATTAATTTTCTCTTGGTAATTTTTAAACAGTGTTTTCATTAAAATTAACAAAAATATTGACGGTCGGACTAATTTAATACAAAAACTAAACGAGATAGGAGGTTAATGACATTTCTAAAATTACAGAAGAGGTAGTTGATGTTTTGATAAATATCGGAAAGGTTAGTGTAATTTATTCTTTTAAAATTTGAATACTTAAAATAATTATATATATATTGCATTTTTTTTTCCTCATCTAGTGTTTTTTAATATGAATTATTCATAATAATATAAAATTTTTAAAAAATTATTAAAATATATAAATAATCTCAAAAAAATAATAAGAGTAACGACGAAAAATAGTATACATATTACAGAGGGCAATGCAAATTTCAAGAATTGTCAAATTTGGGGAACAACCTCTCAATTAGTATTGCGGTTCTACCTAATAATTTTTCAAACAAATGGGGCCTTGTTGATATCCAAAGAACACGCCGAAGCTGGGCCCTGACAAATGAACACAGCGACGTCACATCAAGACAAACAAACAATGCGACGCAAATTCGCTGTTTTTGTCAACATGCACTGTCTAAACCTAGCAAACAAAAACAACAACAAAAACAATAACAATTTTTCTAGGTACACCAAATTAATCACAAATCATTCACAAACACATATATACCATTTTATAAAGAAGAGAATACTCTCTTGGTATTTTTTTCAAAATTAAAATTGTATGAATTTTTCGTTTTGCTTAAAATGCTCTTAAAAAAATTACTCTCTTTTATTAAAAATTAACACTAACTATCTACTTTCTCTCTCTAAAATACAGCAGTTAAGCGATCATTTTCTCTCACAGAAGAGATTTCAATCTTAAGACCTAAAAGAATAAAATTATTCACTTTAAACAAAAAATAAAAAAATTAACTTTTTAACCAAATAATCAACTTTAAAAAAGTTAGCTAACTTACTAAATAACATACTTTGAATTAACTTTAATTTTTTTTTTGCTAAAACACAAAAAAATAAAAAAAAATTAACTTTTAAACTAGTTCCCAATTTCAAAATGAGTATCATGTACCTAATATCGTATTTGCATAATATCATATTTGCATGTAAAAACTATTTCCCGTATTCAACATGTATATTGTTACTTAAAACATTTTTATGAAACCATCAATCTAAAAGCTTCTACTTCACAGGAGTCCAAACTTCATACCATATATTACTATCACTTCGTATAAAGAATTTACATCAAATTCAAAATCATAAATTATTAAATAAAGAAATTTTAAAATATTATATTAAATGATCACTTATTATTTAATGTTCAAATATTGTATGATTGTATTCTCTATTATACATGTTGCATAGAGGGAAAGAAACATCTGATTTGGGAGGCAGGAGGGTATATAGTTATAGGTCAGTAAAGAGCACGAGGGTCGGTGGCACAGGCAGCTACATCAGCCATTTGGTGCTTACGAAACAATACCCGATCAATATTATGTACACTAAAACTCACATTAATAAATATATTAAATATTCTCAATAAAGATTACTTTTTGGACTCGTCAAGATATAAAGAGTCAAAAAATATAATAGTTTAACCAAATGAAGAAAAAATTCACCAAAGACAATAAACAAGATAAAATAAGAAAATAATCAATTATCCCAAACAAAGCCCTATTCTAAGTGATTGGGTCCCACAAAATTTGTAAGTATTTACTGTATCTCCTAGTCTAAATTTGTATATAAATAAATACAAAATTAATGATCACGTGATTGCAAACAAGTGAATGATTAATAATTATTCCAGTCTTAAAACACTATGTGAGTGATCTAAGATTGCCTATGTGATCCTGCTTGCTATCCAATGATATAGGGAAAATATTATGTAATGATGCAGTGAAAATATTTTGAGTGGGATAATAGTGATATATTTTTATTGAGTAAATAAGATATATGTGTAATGTGTATTAAATATTTTTATTTATAAAAAAAATAAGATGTAACACAGTCGACTACTTAGTACTTGGAAATTAAATTCTAGCTTGCGAATACGGGAAATAGTTATGCTAAATGTTTTGATATACTGGACAATTTGCGGAGATTTCAGAGTTGCAAGTGTGAAAGGTAGTGTGCAATAGAGAGAGATGCTGTGGGGTAATGGAATGCATGCATGCCACTTGTTTCCACATTGTCACTCAATTTCGTCAGTTTTATGCGCAACCATCTCCACTAGCTATAAAACTCAGAGTTTAATTGTCCTTGGCGTTCGTCATGTCCAAACAAAAACAACTTGGAATAGAAAGAAAGAATTAAAGAAGACGATGGAACATCGATCAAAGGTAAAGTAGGGCGTGATTGAAGAGCTAGCAATGAAAAGTCATAATGTATATGCCTGCATTAATGAAAAGATCAGCAGAAAATCTCAGAATGGTGGTGACCAGCAAGATTGTAAACACAAGATATATGTCTTCCTTTAAAACTATTCAACTAAGGAAGGCCTTCTTCTATAATACCTACGAAAGAAACTATGTGCTTCTGAAACGATTAAAAAAATATCCTAGATCGATCACAAGCATCCATATATAGAGCGATAAAGCCAAAATGGAGCTTGTTTTCATTCTAAGATCGAGATAAAACTGTAGACGCATTTGCATGCGGATGAAGAGAACTGCACAACACAATAAATTAGAGAAGAAAAAATCCCTTCGAGAAATATATCTCAGAATATCGATTATTTAAAGGGGAAAAAAAGTGAGATCGAAAACTTTTCTATATATTTATATGGAAATAGTAGTAGAAAAAGTAGAAATGCAGCACAAGCTATTACGTTTATGGTTTGTTTTATGTAAGGAGCTTACCTACTGGGAAGGAGACCTACGGACAGAAAAGAAGAGAAAAATGGAAAATGGAAAAGAGAGAAATGGGTGAGAGGAGAAGGAGCTTACCTACGGTGGCGAGAGACGAGGGAGGCGGAAGACAGCGGTGCAGTGTGGTGGATGCGGAGGCAGCGCACACCAACGGCGGTTCGGTGACGACGGCGATGCAATGATAGCGGCGGGGACGGCAGTGAAAGTGAAGAGATGGAAGGTGAGGCGCTACACCGGAGACAGACAGTTAGAGAAAGAGAGAAAAGGTCAGGAAAATGTAAAAATGAGGCGCATTTGATTTTCTCGGGTGAGGCGCTGTTAAAGAGCGGGGGCAATCTGTAAAAAGTCCCATTCGCCCCTATATTTGGCTTCTATCACACGTGTTTTTGTTCCCCGTTTTCGCTTTTTGATTCTGCTCTTCCGTCTTTCCGTCCTTTGTTGTCCTATATGAGTTTTTTTTTTTTTTTTTTCTGCAGCGGCTCCGTTTTCAAATAGATTTTAAGACATTTGTTTATTTTTTTTTAACATTTTTATTTGTTTCTTTAATCCACTTGAGCTCGCATTTTTTCTTTTTTGATTTTCTTGTAAAAATAGCTTTCAAACTATAATATTTGCCATTTTATAAAGTTTACTCTAATATTTTTTTTTATATAATTTAACTATAATATCATCAATTAAAAGTTAACTATGCTTTTAATTTTTTTTTTTAAATAACAGCATATCAAATATTATAATTTAGAAAAAAGGTCATACTAGATATTTTTGTAAAAAGAAAAAAATCTTAAAAATTTATTTCAAATAATATATATATATATAGTTTATCTTAATTATATTTGTAGAGATGTTATCCTTGGATCTACTATACTACTACCGATTGATTTTTTAAAAATTTGAGATATAAGCACCAAGTTCTATTTGGGATAATATTGCTTATTTTATTTAGTTTATTTTTTATTTTTAATAAAGTTTTTTATTATTTAATCAAACTATTATACTTTTTCACTTCTTTACGAACGAAAAAAGTAAACAAAAAAATCAAAATATAAAAAATAATTAGAAAAAAAAAAGTAAATAAACCAAATTTGATATTACTTATTTTCGTCTTTATAGAATTTTTTTTAAACTTTTAAAAATTTTACTCAAAAGATGAGAAAACTTCAAAGAAAACAAAAATTTACAAAATTTAACCCAAACAAAGCCCTAAACAATTGATTTGTGAACGCGTACTCACTACTGGGGAAATTATAGATTTGTTTTTCACTATACCTATTTGTTTGATAGATTTTAAATTTGCGTTTTATATGGCATAATTAGGTTCATAATTTTTTTTTTTTTTAATGTAATGGGCTTCGACCGTGTGCCTTGCACGCGGGCAATCACAAGTATACATATAAAAGTGAAGATGAAGAAGACGATGGAGTGACTAAAAATATGAGTAATGACAGATGAAAACTTTAAATATACTATCACTGAGATAGAAAAGTGATAGTGCAATTGTTAATTTTTAAGTTTATAAGATATGTGTCACTATTTAAATCAATTTAGTTATAAAAAGTATGATTGTTTTATAATTTTTGTATTTTATATTTTAAATTATAAATTTAAAAATATAATAAAATTTAAATATATTTGTATGTTTATTTTTAAAAAATTGGTATTGTTAGAATGCTTGTTTTATTTAAAACTAAAAATAACAAAATTAAAAATATATACATAAGAAGTTTTTCATAATGTACATTCAAGTATAAAAAAATTTACACCATGTATTATCATAGGAAGATCTTTAGAAAAGATTTTTTATATTTTTAAGATTTTAAAATAGTTCATATTTTTTCTTAAAAAATAATAAAAATATTAATGCAATTAATTTATTTTAAAACATGAGTACTCATACTTGAAAAATTTTTCATACCCTACATCAAAACATGAGAAACAAAATTCAAAAAATATATGTAAGATAAATTTTATGAATTTTGCATCAAGATATATAAAAAACTCATCATACTTTTCCATTAAAGAGATTTATCATAATCTAAATTTTTTACACAACTAAAGTTTTAAACGTATATTAGTTTTCCTAAATAATAACAAAAATAATTATGTAATAAATTTTTCTCAATACATGAATGCTTATGCATAACAAAAATTTCTTACTCAGTTATCCTGTATTAAGGTATGAGAAATATCTCACATTATGTATCAAGATGAAGGTTAAACATTATGCTATTGAACTTTTATGTGTAAATTTTTTTTTAAAAAAAATCATACATGATCAATTTCTCATACCTTGCATCAAGGTATGATAAATTTCTCATCATATTAAAAAAAAAAGTATACTAAAAAATTTCTCATTCATAAGGTGCTCATTTTATTTAAAAATAAAAATAATAAAAAATTAAAAAAAATATTTATCAAAAGTTTATCAATAGTATGAGAAGTTTCTCATACTCTGCATTAAAGTATAAAAAATCCCACACTATTTATTATCATACTAAGGTCTTTAGAAACGATTTTTTATATTTTTAAAATTTACAAAATTAGATTTTAAAATAGTTCTCATTTTTTCTTAAAAATAATGAAATTATTGATGTTAATAAACATCAATATTTTGTTATTATGAAAAAAATTCTCATTTTACATTGCAGAGAAATTTCCTTATGTGAAAATTAATAAACATTAAAAAAATTATTGTGTTAAAAACTTTATTAACACTGAAAATTTTCTCATTTCGTATTATATCAGTTATGAGATTTTTTTTTTGATTGAAAAAATTATAAACATTTAAAAATTCTCTTTGTATTAAGAATTTTTGTCCACACTAAGAAATTTATTATTTTTTGTATTGCATCAATGTATGAAAAAATCTTCATTGTGTTTAAGAAATTATAAATATTAAAAAAATTCTCATTGTATTAAAATTTTATCAATACTAAAAAAAATCATTTTATAATACATCAAATTACGAGAAAATTATCTACAATAAATTTCTTCTTATTGGAGTATGCCTCAATATTATCCTAAAGTTAAAAAGCCCAATTTATCTATTAAACATTTTAATATTTTGAAACTTCAAATGTTATATACTCAAAAAAATCAACAAACAATAAAAATTCTTTGAGATTTGATTTAATTTAAACTTCTTTAAAATAACTATATAAAGAGTTATTTTTGTATTTCAACACGTTTTTAAATTTAGTATTAATCTTGATTAATAGATAAATATAAAAAAATTATAAATAAATATGTACAATAAAACTTATAAATATTTATTTATGAGTTAAGAGTTAGTCCATAACTCAACTTAAATCTCATTTAGTAACTTGACTTTAAGTTAAGTTTGTAGCTTAAAGTCTCTTTAAGCTAAATAAATAAAAATCTTGTTTGGTAAATTATAATGATGACTTTAAGCTGAAAAATAATAAATTAAAAAAATTTAATTGTAACTTTTACTATGTATCAAGTTTAAGGATACACTTAAACTTGAATATAAAAATACTGAATAATTACACATGAACATCATAGGAATTTGGGTTATTTATTTCGGTACTTGCCTTGGGTAGGAATGTCTCCATGTTAAAGGTCAATCAAGAGCACGAGGGTCGGTAGCACATGCAGCTACATCAGTCAATTGGTGCTTGCGAAACAATACCCGATCAATTATACAGTGGACATGACTTATTAGAGACTGAAAAATATTATGTACACTTAAACTTACATTAATAAATACATTAAATATTCTCAACTTATAGTGATAAATGTATTAAATATTTCATAAATTTAAAAAAAATCTTATTTTTTTGTATTGCTTTTTTTTTTATATATATATATATTTTTTACTTTTCAAAATCGTCTCGATAAAAAAAAAGAATTAAGATTAAAAGATAAAAAGAGTTCACTAAAATCGAAAATAAGAAACATAAAAGTTAACTTTTTAGTTTTTTTTTTGGCTTTTGTTGAATTTATTTATATTTTGATTAAATTGATTTACTTTTTTGCTCATCTTGATAAAAGAAGTCAAAAAATATAATAATTTAACTGAACGACAAAAAGAATCCACTAAAAACAAAATAAGCCAAATAAAATAATCAAATAAACAATTATCCCAAATTCCAAGTGATGTGGGTTCCACAAAATTTGTGGTGTTTAGTGTATTTACTAGTCTAAATTTTTATATAAATAAGTACAAAACTAATAATCATGTGGTTGCATACAAATAAATAATTAATAATTATTCGGTAGTCACAAAATGGTATGCCAGTGATGTGATATTGTCTATGTAGCCCTCTTACAATTATATAGTCAAAATATTTTTTAATAATGTAGTAAAAATATTTTGAGAGAAACAATACTAATCTATTTTTATTGTGTAAGTTCAATTAATATGTATCAAATATTTTTATTTATTGAAACTACCATGTATATTATCGTAGCACTTCGAAATTAACTTATATAACTTGAGGTAGTCAGTTATGCTAAATGTTTTGATATATTGGACAATTTTCGCAGATTTCATAGTTGCCAAGTGTGAAAGGTAGTGTGCAAGAGAGAGATGCTGTGGAGTCATGGAATGCATGCATGCCACTTGTTTCCAGAATCAGATTGTCACTCAATTTCGTCGGTTTTATGCGCAACCATCTCCGCTAGGCGCTAGCTATAAAACTCTCATTTTAATCGTCCTTGGCGTTGGTCATGTCCAAACAAAAACAATTTGGAAGTAAAAGAAAGAAAGAAAGAAAGAAGACTATCGAACATCGATCAAAGGTAAAGTAGGGCGTGATTGACCAGCAAGATTGTAAACACACAATACATGTCTTCTTTTAAAACTATTCAACTAATAAGGGCTTCTTCTATAATACTTACGAAAGAAACCCTGTGCTTCTGAAACGATTAAAAAAAAATCATAGATTGATCACAGGCATCCATGTATAGAGCGATAAAGCCAAAAATGGAGCTTGTTTTCATTCTAAGATCGAGATAAAACTGTAGACGCATTTGCATGCGGATGAAGAGAACTGCACATCACAATAAATTAGAGAAGAAAAAAGCCCTCGAGAAATATATAACTCAGAATATCGATCATTTAAAGGAGAAACAAAGTGAGATCGAAAGCTTTGCTATATATTTATATGGAAATAGTAGTAGAAAAGTAGAAATGCAGCACATGTTATTACTTTTATGGTTTGTTTTGTGTGTGTGTGTGTGTGTGTGTGTGTGTGTGTGTGTGTGAGAGAGAGAGAGAGAGAGATCTATTTTTAAAGTTTACCTACCAGAGGATGTTTGCGGTGGTCTGCGGTAGCCATGGAAGCCTCCATTCCCTCCACGTTCCATCTCTCTCTCTCTCTCTCTCTCTCTCTCTCTCTCTCTCTCTAAGAAATGAATTGATGGTGGTCTGAAACGAAACTTGGTGAAGCTACTTGTAAAGTCTGCCAATATATTTATGTATTTAATTAGAGGATGGCTTCTCTCCACTTTAGGGGACTGAATTGGTTAAATTGTATTTTATTTGAATTTAAAATGGATTTATTTTAATAATTTAAATTATTTATTTTATTATTTTAAATATTTATAATTTTAATATAAAAAATTAAATTGATCGAATACCAATAATAAACTTAACAAATTACATATATATTGATAAAATAAATAAAAAATAAAAATTATAATTTATTTTTATTACCGCAAACGTGATTTGTTAAATTAGTTAGCAATATTCAATTAATTTAATTTTTTACTGTAATAATATATATATTTAAAATAATTTAAAACATTAAAATAAATTTATTTTAAACCTAAAAAAAATAAAATTAAATAGACAAAATTAAACTACTCCAGTCCAACGAAGGACTGAGAGAAGCTGCTCCCTTTAATTACTAACAGTGCCAAAAACGTGAGCTCCACGTGGCAGAAGGCGTTTGAAACGAGGGACAGGGCATCCGTCGGTACCAATTGGCAATAGCTTTCACAGTTGGGGAGCATTGACCGGCACTACCCAATATTAATTTATTATTATAGATATAGATGTATGCATACATGTGTGGGTGGTTTTCTCTTGCTTTTCACGCTTGGGATTTGTAGTTCACATTCAATTTTTTTTTTTTAAAGAAAAAAGAAAATAAAGTTTGATGAAATAAATTAAAAAAGTAAAAAAAATTAATGAACAAAAGATGAAAAAAATTTATTAAAAATAAAAATAAAAAACATAAATTTAGTTTATTGCTTTATTTTAATTTATTTTAATTTTTTTATATTTTGATTATAAAAATTTATCTTTTTGACTTGTCTCGATAAGAAAAGTCAAAATATATAATAATTTAGTTAAATGACAATTTTTTTTACTATAAATTATAAAAAATTAAATAAAAAAGTAAATAAAGCAATTACGCTAAACAGGTAAATTAGACTAAACTTTCAATATCGGCACTTGTTATGTACCATGGGCAAATAATTAAGTGCTTTTACACTGTAAACGATAGGACGAGATACTTTGAATATAATAATAATAATAATTTATGTTGTGTAATTAGTTATTCTCTTTTAACCATTCAATAAATATAGGTTATTATGTCTATAGTAAATTTTATTGTCCCAATATTAAGTAAAAATACTGTTAATGCAGTAAAATATCACAAATTAGATAGTGCTTTAGCAAACGAGATAAATACTCGAATTTGTGAGCAAGAACCTTAAATTCAAAAAGAAAAAAAATATCTCTAAATATTATTGATAAAAAAGATAATTAACCTTAGACTCACATACTTCCTTATTTATACTAATAGAACTTTTAATTTAAGTAAAAGAATAAATCTTAATAGGCTATTTCTTCCTCCAAGACTAACAAAAAAAAAACTAAAAATTAGCAGTTTAATTACCAAAAGGTAAACATATCAAAACATGTGACACTAAAATAAAAAAATATAAAACAAAATAATTTTAAAAATAAAAATTTTGATGAAAAGATCTTATCTTCCACACCCTTTTTTATTTGTAACTTGACCTACGTCAACCAGTAAAATTGTCAAATAATTTTGTAAGAGCACCAAATAATTACTCATGTTCATGGGATGGTTGATAGTAGGAGTGCCTAATATACCCAAAAAATTCATGAGTTAACCCAACGCGAGACCCAAAAGATAATATATACATATTACATAAAATTATTATTTATATTATTTGTGCGTTTAGTTATAGTTAAAAATGTGTAAATTAAATATAAGATGAGCGAAATTTAAGCCGCTTATCTTGTCGTCTTATACAAAAAATTAAGCAGCTCACAGAATAAGTCATATATTATTACTTTAGAATATTTTATTAAGAAAAATATTTAATTTAATTAAACAGCGGTTTTAACTCGAATCAACCCGAGTTTATTTGGGTTGAATTGAGTTGGGTCTAAAGCATGAATAGTTCAATTCTGGTTTCAAATTTTAGAACTGACTTTGATCGAAACGATTCTGAGTTAAGTCTCAAATCGACCGAGACCGATTCATGCCCACCCCTAGTTGATGGCTCGGATGGATCTTGATACGGTAACTGAATCTAATGGATTCAAATAATTCAAACCCAAATCCAAATCTAAATCCAGATCCAAAGTATAATAGATTTTCTCAATCGGTCCAAGATATGGGCTTGGGACATTTCTAAGTTGTGTAATTTGGAACCCCAAATCGCATGCATCGCAATGCCATGCCAATCGGTGTTCCCCTCTTCATCGCATCGCCTAGGACTGCACAAAAAATTGAAAAAATAGATAATCTGGTTCGATCCGATTCGATCCGTATGGTTCGGTTCGATTTTTATTTGTCACGGTTCGTTCGGATTAAAAATTTTAAAATCCTCTTTGAACGGTCCGATTTTCAGTTCTGGATTAATCTCACAGTTTCGAATCGGACCGGACCGATTTTACTTTATATATATATGATATTAATAATTCTTAAGAGATGTAAGTATGTAACCCTAGGTCCCTTTCAGTTTCACGCCTCCAGCCTCCACTTTTCAGTTTCACGCCTCCAGTCCAGGCTCCATCAGTTCCTCGACTCCCTCCTCCTCCCCACCTCGCCGCCTCACCGCCTCGCCGCCTCGACCACGGCTTCAGACCCTTCAGTCGTCTCGCCGCCTCCACCAGTCCGCTCCCTCTCAGTCGCCGGCCTCTCTGCCTCCTCTTCGCCGACCCTTGGAGTGTCTCGCCGCCTCGCCGACCCTTCGCCTGTGACCACGGCTTCAGAAGCTGTAATATTTTTTAAGCTTCTTTATCTATATCCAAAATTCTTCACTTGTTTGCGTATTCTTAGTTTAGAGATCTCATTTGTTCGATCCCGAGATCTCACTTGCTGTAAGCTTGGATGGCACAAATTGGCTGCTATAGATTATTGAGAATTTAAGTTTCATCTACGCAATGCCTTGCATCATAGGGGCTGGAGATGAAAGTGGAAGATTAGGGTTTGATGGTTTTTGGGTCCTGAGAAGTATTTCTGCAACATTCCTTGTTGCTAACAGTATCTTGCGACAAATTTCTTTTGGGTCCCTGTCTATTTTTTTTTCTTTTTCTTTTGAACAATAACAATAACATAGAAAATATAACACGAAACAAATAGTCCATTGTACTTCTCCCTGGGTATTGCAATGTAAGTTGCAGGAATTATCTTAGTTGCTGAAATTGACAATGATTTTGTTGTTGAAATCTGTTGGAATGTATTACTTTTTTGTTGCTGAAATCTTAATTGCTGAAAAGTATTTTTGCTGAAATTATCTTACTTTTTAAAAATAGTTTTTAAAAATAGTTTTTTATTTTTTGTTGAAGTTTTAGAAATACTTTTTTGTTGAAATAATAGAACCGTTAACTGAACCGTGATCGATCCGTTTTTACGAATCGATTCTGGTCCGGTTTCGTTACTTAAACGATTTGGACATGATTCTAAAAAATATAGAACCGTTGGTAACGGTTGGATTCTTGGTTTCTTAAGGATCCGATTCAATCCGAATCGTGTGCACCCATAGCATTGCCAAAGCTAATTTGCGTCTCTCTTGTCGAAGGGTCACCTTATATGTTCGAACATTATATATATCTCTAATTCTATACTATATATAAAGAAAACTCGTGAGTTATCGTGACATGACTTCAAACATTTGGGCTTCATTTATTATCTACAAATTAACTATCACATCTTTAACTACATTTTAGTTTTTAAAATTTTAAAAAATAATTATACACATGTATTTCATACTTTTAATATATTTATAATAACGATTACGATGACTACGAAATGAGACTAGTAAAAGTCTTCTTTGTTGCCATGAATAAAGAATTTGAAATGAGTTTGATAGAAAACTATCCTATTTTTTTGGGTCTTCATGTCAAACTCACAAATTTTGGTATGTTCATCTCCTAATTTAAATATATCAAAAACCTTGTCAATGAGTTTGGGATGGAGAATTCCAAACATAATTGCATACAAAGAGCTCATATATGCATGGGTAGTGTATTAATTAAATTTTATCCAAAAATTATAATTTAAAAAGGTTTTAAAAAATTACTATAAATATATATATATTTTAAAATCTACTTATATCATATTTTTATATTTAATTACGGATCCAATAATAAATTGTTTCCAAAATTAGGAAGCACCAAACAAAATAGAAAAGACAAATAATTAAATAGAGAAAATTGCCTATGATTTTAGAGACAAAATAGAAATATTCAAATAATCAAGAGTTTTATTAACTAACAGAATTTATAGAAATATTTTTAAATTTAAAAAATAATTAGTTGAATCAGTTAGCCAATTATATATTTTATTTTTTAAGTCAAAAAAATTTAAAAATTAAAATGGAGTTTTAGAGTACCGGTAAGGGCTCCAAGATAAAAACTCCATATTTTTAATAAAAAATTTAAAGTTTTGTCATTTTTTAGACCTCCTAAAAATTTTGGTACCATAAATTTTCTGTAAAGCAATTTGGTTCTATTAAATTTGAAATAATTATATTATATCTAATTTATTTTTGTTTATGAGTTAATTTTTTTATGTTTTGAACAAGCGAAAAAATTCAAGTGATACATTTATTAAGTTATCATAACTTTTGAGAATGAGAAGTAATACATTTTTATTTAACTAATATGTCAATTTTTATGAATTGATAAATATATAATTTATCGCATTGGACTGAAACTGTAAAAAAAATTATTACGGAACTAAAAGTTTATTATCAATTAATAATAAAATTTATACTAAAATTACTATTTTTAATATACATATAGACATATATTCTTTTTTTTACACAATCACATTTAAAAAAATCTTTTAGAGAATCTCTTTTACGAAAGTTTTCTAAAAAATCTTATTTTAAAATTTGAATATTAAGATTTGCTAACTGATATTGGCAAATAGCAAATTAAATATTTTATAAATAATTATTAATTTAAAATTTTAAAAAGTTAGGATTTGAATATTGAAGCTTTCAAGACGTTCTTCTTGAAAACCCTATTATCGTTTATTATTCATTGACAATTATATTTATATTTTTAATTTAATCAATTAAAAAAAAGTGATTCAACCCATAAGTTTATGCAAAAATAATTGTATAGAAAGAGTATATATGGTTAGTGTATTAATTAAATTTTATGAAAATATTATAATTTTAAAAAGTTTTAAGAAATTACTATATATAGATTTTAAAATCTAATTATATTATATTTTAATATTTAATTATTGATACGATAATAGATTGTTTTCAAATCTTGAAAAGTACCAAACAAAATAGAAAAATTAAATAATTAAATAAAGAAACTTATCCATTATTTTAGAGACAAAATAAGAAGATTCCAAAAATCAAGAGCTATATTAACTAATAGAATTGATAGAAATAATTTTAAATTTAAAAAATAATTAGTTGAATAAGCTAGTCAATTAATAATTTTTATTTTTTAAGTTTAATTTCTTAAAAACTAAAAAAGAGTTTAAGAGTACTGTAAAGCTCAAAGATAAAAACTCATTTTTTTTAAACATGAGTTACGCGAATCCGTATATGACCGATTGAAGTAGTAGTAGTAGGATTGAGTAGTCATTTAGCTGAGTTCATGCCAACAATTCTAACTAAAGCAAAACGTAAAATGAAAAAGTTTTATGAAATCTCAAAAAACTAAGTCAATTCAAGTTGTATTTTTTTTGTTGCGGATTTGTTGGAAAAAAACCGTTATGTTATTCTCTGATTTTTTATAAAAAAATATTAAGTCTATCAGAATCGAAGTTAAAGAGAGTATTTATGCTCATCGTGTTTTTTAAGAAAACCGTTATGTCATTCTTTGATTTTTTATAATAAAATATTCAGCCAATAAGAATCGAAATTAAAGAGAGTATTTATGCTCGTCGTGTTTTGTATATGGAAATTTGAGGTCAGAGGGGCATTCCTTTGACTAGGGGCATTCCTTTGACTCATATACTGATGAGAAAAATTGAACAAGCAGCTATTAAATTGGCCTATTTCTTGTGTATATCAAATGAAGCTTTTTGAGAAACCCATAAATATACATTTTTTTTTACAGAATCTTTTTTAAAAAAACTCTACCATAAATGTGGGTTTATTTTAAGAAAATCTTCTTTTTCAGGAAAATTTGCTAGAAAACTTGTTTTCAAATTTGAATATTAAGATTTGTTAATTCATATCGATAGATAGCCAATCACATATTATATAAATAATTTTAATTAAAAATTTTAAAAATTTAGAATTTGAGTTTTGGGGTTTCCTGGACGTTCCTCACAAAACCCTCTTTTCGTTTGTTACTCATCTGCAATTATATTTATAATTTTAGTTTAATCAATTAAAAATAAAGTAATTTCACCCGAGAGTCTATGAAAAAATAATGATATACAAGGAGCATATATGGTTAGTGTATTAATTAAATTTTATGAAAATATCATTATTTAAAAAGGTTTTAAGAAATTACTGTGTGTGGGTGTGTGTGTGTGTGTGTGTATATATATATATATATATATATTAAAATCTAATTATATTATATTTCATTATTTAATTATTGATATGATAATAGATTATTTTTAAAATTAGAAAAATATCAAAAAATAAAAAATAAGAAATTAAATAAAGAAACTTGTCCATGATTTTAGAGACAAAATATGAAGATCCCAAAAATCAAGAGCTATATTAACTAATAGAATTGGTAGAAATATTTTTAAATTTTAGAAAAAATTAATTGAATGAGCTAACCAATTAATTATTTTATTTTTTTAAGTGAGATTTTTTTTAAAAATTAGAATGAAATTTTAGAGTACTGGTAAGGCTCAAAGGTAAAAATTCAGTTTTTTAATACACATATAGATATACATCATTTTTTTTACACATTCTCTTTTAAAAAAGATTCTAATATAAGGTGGGATCTATTTTAAGATGATCTCCTCTTTTAAGGAAAATCTCGTAAAAAAATATATAATTTTAAATTTTAAATATTAAGATTTGTTAACTCATATTGGTACATAGATAATCACATATTTTATAAATAATTAAGTTTTGAAATTTCTTGGACACTCTTCACGAAAACTCTTTTTTCATTAATATATATAGATGGGCACGGATAATAATTATTTTCCTATCATATGTGTTATTTTTTAACACAAACAGATAAATTTATCTCTCGTCTTATTTTGTACAATACAGATAAATTTATCTGTGCATTATCAAAACATGTATCAAGTACACAGATAAATTTATCTGTATAAAAAATACTGTGTCTTTTCAAAACACGTATAAAGTATACAGATAAATTTTTATATATATTTATTTATGCAAGACAAATAAATTTATCTGTGTGCATTTTCAAAACACGTATAAAGCACACAAATAAATATTTTATCTGTATGCTTATTTATGCAAGACAAATAAATTTATCTGTGTGCTTTATATATATATTTAAAATGTACAGATAAATTTATTTGTTTTATGATCCAACTGAACCTCGCGGGTTAAAGATTTTGTTGATGAATAAAAAATAAAATCGTTGCTACTTTAAACACTTTTTGGACTAATTTTTCGTTTTATATTATTAGTATGAACGATGTTTCTACCTGTATTAATCGCGAGTATCTTTAATTAATTACGACAATATATTTGCAGTAGGTATATAGTGTAACATTAATGGTAGGGTGAAATTACTTAAAAAAGAAATTCATGTGACATAATCAATTAAACAAATTGTCGTAACTAATCCCATTACTGTTAATGCTAACCACTGTTAATACAAGAGGTACTCTTGCATGTAATTAAGGGGATCATCTGTACCACATATACAATGGATTAACAGTCAACTATTTGGTCAGAATGTTTTTTTTTAACTCTTTAAGATTTCTCTTGTAGAATAATAAGAATTGGATATTCAAAAAAATTCAAAACATCATAAGTTTTTAGCAAAATTACTTTAAGGAACTTTCATTAATACTCTTTAAACTTTAGATTTTTCTAATTGATCCGGTGAATTTTGAGAAAAAAGATTCTAAAAAAAAAAGTTAGATTTTTAAAGAAACCAAACAAAACCTGAATGACTCTAATTCAATGATTCCTCGTATTATTAGTTCATGAAACAGGTATTCCCAAATTGACTCAAACTCTCCCTTTTCTCTTGCTCTTAGTGACAAATTAAAAAAAGTAAAAAAATGTTTGATTAAAAGATTAGAAAGCTCATAAAACAAAATTAACCCAAATAAGCCAATGAATTATTATTATTATTATTTTTGTCTTTAGCGTTTTTCAATTTTAATATTTTTGATTCTCTTATCGTGACAAATCAAAAAAATAAGAAATTCTAGTCAATAAATAAAAAAAGTCAACAAAAGTTTAAAAAAACCTAATGTCAGGAGGTTAATTTTGTATCCCAAAATAGGCCTTAAATTGAATTGTGTGACAGGATTGCACCTGCATACCCCATTAAATTTCTTAATTTTCATAATTCTTATATGTGTAAGACAAGATATTATTCTCCCTCACTATCTCCCAAATAAATAAATATTTCTAAATAAAGAACAAATTAATCATATTAACCAAGTAGCAGTAGGATATAAAATTTTGTGAAAACGATCAAAACTAACAAAATAGGAAGGTAAGAGGGACTGAAGGGACGAGCATCAAAATCATTTTTGCGCTTTTCTATCCATAATTAATTTAATTACAGCAGCAATAAAATTCATCCAGTTTCTCACAATAACAGAAGCAACTACAGCAGAATCTACAATAAACAACGTGCACAAATTAAACCCAATTTTCACATCCACCTTCTTCTTGATCATTCGAACCATTTTATTGTAAAGTCTATTAAAAAACATCATTAATGCAAAAAAAATTATTAATCAAACATCGACAACTATGGTTGGATCGTATTAATTCTGAAAGATAATTTACTTTTAAAATCATATATACTTGTCTTCCATATTTTTAGGATAAACTTATTCCAAACATATCGATATTCAATCAACTTTATTTGTTGTATGTATGGTCTTCTTGATAAACTCTATAACCTGAATAGTTCAAATCATTAAAATGAAATTATATATCTTAAACACCATAAAATTAAAATAAAGATCTCTTTATTTATTTGAAAAATAGAGAAAACCACAATCCTTGAAATCATATATAGTATAACTTTCCAAACCCATCCATAACCACTCACAATATATAGATTTTTTTTTTGATATTTCAGGATGTTTAGACCAATTTATACGTACCTCAACTAATTCTTGAAAACTAATTTCACCGGCCCTCAATTGAAGTCGAGACAAAATTTTGCATGAATTAGTCCCAAAAAATTAATAATACTTAAAAAGTTTTGACATTGAAATTTTAAAGAGAACGAACTCTAAAGTCGTAGTAGTCCTTGATCTTCGAGCCAACTCCTTAGGTTCCATTACAAAAAGTAGATGACACGCATGTATTAAAATTAAAGAAGAGAAAGAGAGAAAAACAAGAAGTGGCAGTGCAGAACATGGATCATGATTAGGCACTCTCACCACGTAAATAACACAAGATAGAGCATGTACAACAAAATGGAGATAGGAACGAAAGAGAACAACAGAGCCAAAACAGCAGGAGGTTCAGGCTGCATATAGTAAGGAAATATGAGTAGGGATGATATTACAAGTATTGCCATGAAAACTAACGCACAATCTCTATCTCCATTGCTCACTACCCGACCTCCAAATCTATTATCCCTGTTCATCCTATCTTTGGCTTAGAGAAAGAGAAGAAAATGATTTGAGAGATTACAGACCTAGTTATATAGAGCAAAGGATTCTAGGATTATATGTGTACTCTTAATTACGAATAATTTATTTAACAAAGTAAGATACTGTGAGTAAAAGTGTATCAATTCGCTTTTAATGCGGTATTATATATGTTCACGAAGGTGAAAGAATTAACAACATAATGACTCCATCCCTAGAAGGAAATGGGATCCCATTCTTAATTTGTCATTGGAAAAATGATTCTATGCATGCTACAAAGTATGTTAACAATATTGTAATTATCTAAGTGTAATAATTTCACATTAAGTAACCGGGTTAGAGTTTGAGCCTTCTTATAGGGAAGTAATTATTTAATAATTCTTTACTATTATATGACATTGTTTACGTTGCGCTCTCATTCAATGATATAGTAAAAAATATTCATGATGAAATAATTAATATTAATCCACTTATGTTGAATATGTGGGAGATACATGTGACCCACTTAGTATGCATTAAGAATTTTGATAATTTGTTAATAGTATCACATGGTATCGCTTATATAGTATTTTTTAAGTACTTTATAATTTGTCTCTGTATTTTTTAAGTACTTTATAATTTGCATCTATTGAGAGGTATATATCAAATTCGAACCTTCTTAGAGTGAACCAATTCTCATTGGGGTAATATTTTAAGTCATGTTTAATTAATAGGATTAATAATGAGGGGATATATAATTTTACCTGATAAGTAATTTTATGTGATTAATAATGAATGCATTAGTAATATCATATTCTATTAAATATTATATATCTCACATTTTGTGGAATGAATTAGTAATCCAATAGATGGATAATCTTCTCACAATTTATTGAATTCAAATAAAAAATATATAATTCCCTATAATATAAAATATAAATTCATGTATAATTATGTCAATCAAACATATCTTTATAGTTTCGGTGGACACCATCGTCATAAAAGAAAAAGTGGTAAATTACAGTGACCAGATTTAATAAAACATCAACCACCACCCATGTGGTTTCTGAAATGTCATTAACCTCCATCTAGTTTAGGTTTTGCATCAAATTTGTTCAACCATTAAATTTTTGCTCAGTTGTGCCTTGTTTGGTGTGTTTTTTGAATAAATTTTTATGATCAAATTCATTCATTTTGTAAAACTCGTCGAGTTTATTTACTATATTAAAATTCAGATTCATCTGATACCTGTAACTAAGTGATTGAGTAACCTTTGTTTAATAATATTTTTTGAACTTATAATTTTTATTTATTTATTTATTAGGAGATCTTATTCAATCATTAAGTTACAGATATCGGATGAACCTGAATTTTTAGATAATAAACAAATTCGACGAGTTCTATATAATGAATGGATTTGATCATAAAAATTTATTCAAAAAACACGCCAAACAAGATACAGCTGAGTAAAAATTTAGTAGTTGAACTAATTTGATGCAAAACCTAAACCAGATAGGAGGTTAATGGCATTTTAGAAATCACAAGAGTAGTGATTTATGTTTTACTAAATCTCATAAGAGGTCACTGTAATTTACTTAAGAAAAAAACTTGTTGTCAAATTTTGTGAGTAATTAACGTATTTTTTTATGAACTTTAATATGATGAAGTGGTGCAAAGAAACAATTACCCTTTTCAATATTTCCTTTTAAAGTAATGTTTTCAAAGTTCTACTTTTGCTTGTGACAAACACAGTGCTTCCGTAATTATTATTTTTGAAATAATAATTTTTGTTCGTATTGTTATTTATCATACTCTATATTAATATTGTACGGTGATGATTCGTAATTTTTATTTATTTAGTGGGTTGAATCCGATTCGATTGCTCTGTTCTCTTTACAAGCACCTACAAGAACCAACAAATATAAATTACTCGGCGACGGACCTCCGAAAGTCACTCCGATAATCAAATTAAATAGATTTTTTAGATAAAAGGGGGAGGGGAGAGGCAACTGGACGTAAGTTTCCCTTACCTCATGTTAGAGAAAAATTATCCCCACGATGGAATCCCCGTCCCTAGGCTTGAGACTTCCCTTTAATAGGGAGTCGAATGCTCTCTTTTTCATATTTTTATGATTATCCTCGGACACTTAGCCCTGTCAAGGCAGTTTTTTCCCTGCCAACGTCGCGTCAACGCAGGAATTGACTATTTTGGCCAGGGTACGATCATGTCACCATAAAACCTGACATTTCGACCCGTCCTTTGGACTGTGATATATGTCTTGCAGTACTCCCCCGAAATGGAGCACACTTGATGGGGGAGGTATTCAGTCTAATCACATTAAATGCTGTATTTTCGTGATCAAATCGTATTTAATATTGTCAGAACTCGAACGTCGTGTAGAGCCCAACCACTCGACTTTGGATTCAGTAAGTGGCCGAATTTATTGAGGCCGTCTTTGTACCTCGACCATAGACCTCAATTGGATTTCTTCAGGTAACCGGGTAATGCCATTTCGGGCCACGATGAGGTCTGTCAGGTATGATCCATAGATCCGTCAGACTATAGTTTGATTCATTATAGACCTCAGCCCAAAACCCTTCAAATCTATAAAAAGAAATTTCACTTCTTGTTATTTTAAATTTAAAATTATGAAAAAATTTATTTTGCTAAAAAAACCCGGTTGTTTTCTTTTAATTTAATGCTCAAATTGTATTACTCATAATTATTCCATTATTAAATTTTAATTACTTTGATTCTTAAATGCACATTTGCATATTATCAGCCGTAACTATGGTTGACAATTCCATATTTAGTGGATATGCGTACTAGCCCTCCAGCGCCCCTTAATTCGTCTGTTGTTCATTCCAGTCCAATTCGTTTACGAAGAATCAATCTAGACTGTCATCCCCAAATCTTCTCACTGTACAGTTCTTAGTTACCGGTAAAATACCATAAAGTTTTGTGTATATTTTACTTGTTTATATCTAAAGTAATATAACTTGAAGCGAAAAAATGACCAGATCTCTTTCCAGACCTTCCTCCTTGCTCTGTTCCACAGCAAGAAATCTCTATCATGTCTCGGGGCATCCGATGCTCCCTGTTCGATTAAAGCCTCCTTCCAGAGGTCGTCAACTATGGCTACAAATCCGATAACCAACCGATTTTCTCTTTTTGAAGAGTTTTAATTTAGGGTTTGGTTATTGATTTCGTTACTTGATTTGTGATATTCAGGGATAAGCCAAATCTGGGTTAGACTTGGGAGTGCATTCAATCCGAGATCGATGTCGATACCGACGACTTCGTCATCGCGTGCAGTGGGCCAGATGGTATCAGAAAATGAATTGCAGCAATTCAGCAATCTGCTGACTGGTACGAATGACGACCATGGAGGTGTTCTCGTGGAAATGACCACTGAGCCCATGGACGCTACTGTATTCACTTCTTTACTCAGAGCCTCAATTTCACAGTGGAGGCAACAGGTAACATTAACATATTTTTGCAATTTAACTCCACTTTTTTTTTCCTTTAACGGCTATTCTACCGGTTATGTGGGTGAAAGTAATATCTTTCTTTTTGTGGAATTGAATATGAGAACTTGTTGAATCTTGGATGTCGAAGCGTTTGCTCATGCATACATATATGCACGTATACATCCATTGATACACCTCTTGATGATGCATATTTTGTGCACATAAGGTTGCCATCCCTCCCATGGCTAACATTTTTTTTGCAGTACATTCTCAGTTAAATAAGGAATGCCTACTTCTCAGCCAGCTGCGAGCTGTGGAACAATTTAAATGATTAGCCAGAGGCTTCAAGGATTTGTTGCCCACTGATGTGGGATAACATGTGTGTAAGAGTTGTGAAAGGTTAAATAAAGGCAAATAATTCGAACTTTCTTTTCCACTCGTGCGAAACAAGTTTCTGTTGTTGCAATTTATTATTATTATTTTTAAATCTTATACTCTCTCTCTCTCTCTTTCTCTCTCTCTAAATTTATATTGTGTTATCAATGTTTGTCTTCTTCCGCAGCAACTTCTTTTACTGATGTTTTCTTCTCTCCTAACAACATTCTTCAGCATGTTCTCTTATTATTGTATTAACTTGTACTTTTGATGATATTTGTTCAGACTGAGAAAAATATTTTTCTTCCCGTTTAATGGAAAAATAATATTTTTAACTCGATTATCAATCACATCCACACAAACCATTTAAAGAGAAAAAACCACAACACAGATTTTAACGTAGAAAACCTAAAGGGTAAAAAACCACGGGACATATCAAGTCCAGGATCCAAGCACTAAAAGCAAACAGAAACAATAACTGCTTACAGACTTTTTGACTGACTCCACAATCTTCTAGTCCTAAGCTTGTATGTCGAATTCTGGTTAACTGCTCTCCTCTTAATTCCCACTACTATGACTCCTCGCAGCAGTCTTCTCTGGTAGAATTCTCTGTCGAAACTTAGAACGCTGTCTAAGATTTTCTATCGAATGATCTTCGAGATTTGTATTGCACAACCTCACTCTTGAATAGTCTTGATGATCAGAATATTGAAGTCTCAAGAGCTTAATTTCGTGCACCCCTTATGATCTATTTATATATCTCAAAAAACCAAAGCAGTCAGGATTAGGAATCCCAAAAACTGCTTGGTCACCGCTTGAGCGGACTATTGACCGCTCGAGCGGTCATGTGGCCGAGACTACTAAACTGCAGACATAGACTTCTGATATGATTCCCTTAGATACGCCAGAAAATAAGAATCCTAAATCCTTTTAGGATTCTTTTCTATCGAAACACAAGTAGCCAAAAACAAGTTTCCTAAACCAATATTAATTCCTAAACAAAGATATACCAAAGATACTTAGGAAAACCTAAACCCTTTAGGAAACATAATCATCCTGGAATTGCCATAAAAAATTAGAAATTAATTAAAATTAATTTCTTTACAAACTCTCCCTTGGAAAATCCAGGTGAACACAACACATGACTCCCAAATGAAAACAGCTTAGTCAAAACAGAGCAATCTTAATCTTCCATGCCTGCAAAGGAACTTCTCAAGAATCTTCAAAAGCAACCAACAAAACAGGCCATTAACAAATATGGAAATCAACCATCAGTACAACACAACAAAATCCAACCCCCATTATGCTCAAGAGAATATCCAAGATAATATCCAAAGTATCAAAAAGTATATCAAGTACCAACCAAAGTATCTGCCTAAAAAATATACCAGCATGTGTATACCAAAAACCTGGAGCAAGAAAAAACTATACCATGTGTATGTGTATATCAACCATCCGGAGTAATGAAAACCATCCACAGTAAAAACCATAGTCAGTCACTATCAAAAATCTCCCCCTTTGTGTCAACTGGAGGAATCTAGAGTGTACCATCACCAGGAGGAAGTCCCTGAAGTAAAAGGAGAAGCTAGTCAAAGCGGGCATCCAAATGTTGCTGAAGATGGTCAAGACGAGCCTCGATAGAGTCCAGCCGGGCAGCAACAGAAGACCGTGACTCCTCCTCAGGAACTGGTGGAGTAGAGGCACTCGGAATAGGGTTGGTCTCACTATCCTCTGAGTTAGATGAGGCACCAGGAGCAGAGATGTGTGCAGTACTTTGAGAGAAGGTACGTTTACGAATATACTTGTTGATGGGCACAAAAGAGAGATTCGAAGGGAGACAGAAATTTGGGAGAGAGCAGATGAATTTTGCCAAGAAATAACCATAGGGAAGACCGGCATTCTTATTGCCACGAGCAACTTTCAACATGGATGAAAGTAAAACTTTGGCAATGTGGATCTTTTCACCTTTAGCAATCATGAAAAGCTCAAACCCTTGCTCTTTGTTAATGTCAGTCAGACACATGACCCCTAGGACTTATGTTGGCACTCACAATGATGTTCAATAATCTAAAAGTAGGTGTAAGCTCATGTTGGTATATTAGACCACCCACCCATTCTCGAGGTTTCCCACATAAAGTAGATGCAATCTCAGAATACGACCAGAGGGGATGAGAAGGGATTGGAGGATAGTCAACATTGCATGGGATGTCATATCCCATATAGTCTGACAAAGTGTATGGGGTCCATGACAATGGTCAAACCGCGGACAATGGTTTTGAACTGAAACAACTTAGTCTGAACATCATGCATATTCGAGTAAAACTCACGAACAAGATCAACATAGACCACACCCTCCTCCACTTGGAGAAGTGAAGTCCAATCGAAAGATTCGAAGATGTGAGGAATATGAAGATTTGTAAAATCAGACAGAATAACCCGTTTCTCAATCCTAAGGGGACGGGAGGAGAAAAGGTTGAGGTACCTTTCTTCCCCTTCGAGGGAGCGGAATCGAGAAGCGTCAAAAGGTGCAGACGAACGCCCAGCGGTCTTTTTAGTCCGGGGAGGCATGATCCTGGAAGTAATCACACAATGGATAAAATTAGTTTGATAAGTAAATCACAATTATAAAAAAAATATATATGAACACATGCTCTTGATGGTGAACCCATCATCTGTTTCCAGTCGAGGACTATGAAATAGCAAGATAACCCAGCAGTAAGACAAGATCCAAACAATAATTTAGAGCATCTCACTTATGTCCCACATGATGTAAGCCCATCATGTGTCAGATTTCAGAAGCATATGAATTCAATCCCAAGAGGTTCAAAAGAACCATGCATCTCTATTATCGAAAAAAAATATATATAACCAAATTAGGAAGTATAAACTTCAGCAAACATGGATATATACACATATGGCATAGAGCAATTTTTTTGTTCAAAGCAGAGGTATATTGGGCCATGAATTCCACTATTCAAGAACCAGAACATCAAAAGATGGATATATGTAACAATGATGCATGACTCAGGAATCATGATGCTTGGTGCAGACTAAGAACACAATATCCAAAAGCAACCACATTGGTTCAAAATCAATGATGATATGTGAAGAGATAGAACATAATATCAATTTTCATTAGTCTGCAACCCCTTCATGTGTGTCCCGACAGAGATTAAGCCAAACGGGCCAAAACAATGTCAAGCAAATATTTAACACATTAAGAAGCTAAGAGAGGATATAGGCAAACAACCACTAGCAGGAGAGATCACAAGAGATATCCTTTACCCAAGAAACAATCTTATCACAAGTCGAAGCAACCCAAAATAACTAAAGTCCCAACAGGTGAGAAAACCAAACACGAACTCGACACACACGAACGCACACACTAGGGTTGGAACCAATCATGAAGAACATAATCAAGCCGTTGATTCATGCTATCATGATCGCTTATCGACACAGAGAGGGGCAAAAGACCAAAGGCACATTATTTAGGAAAAAAAACAAAAAAACAAAAACAACGAAACCCTAGGTTTGGGGGAAGCCGAAAACAATCAAAATCCAAGAATAGAAAGAACATACTGTGGTTATTCAGAGAGAATCGAAGCTTGGAGATGACCTAAACTGGCTAAAAAACACCTAGGAGATGAAGCGCCAACAAGAGAAGAGAGAGGATTTTGAAGGAATGTGAAAAGACTACCCTAGCCTCTGTTTTTATTTTTCTGATACGCGACTGACCGCTCGAGCGGAGGGGCAAGGTAAAAACCCACTGGCTATGGCGCGCTCGAGCGTAGTATGACCGCTCGAGCGGTTACTTAAAACACAAATTCTTGAAAAAAATAAGATTGAGAATTTGAGAGACACAATTGGTCACTGGCAAAATTAATAATAAAACCAAGAGAAATTAACTCAAACAAACACAATAACCCAGCGTCGAAACATACAAAAATAAAATAAAATCGCAGAATCATGTCAATGATAGCTTTAAGAAGATGAGTTTCAAAGCTTGGAAACACAGTTTCACATGGTCAAAAATAGATATGAATGACCAATATACATGAAACACATATGAAGTATGGTCAAATAACACAATTTGAAGTCAAACCAAGTAAATTCCCAATGTATGTCTGTTGAAGAAGTACGAATGCTCCTTTTCACAAAGAACTGGTTATTTATGAAATTCTTTTTAAACTATTATAAGGCGACTTTCACACTATAACGCACGAAAAAGTAAGGTGCACATAGGTAGCCATTTCCAATAGCATTGAAGCATAGATGCATATATGGCGGCTAACACATTAACTTGAACGAAAAAGCAAGGTTCAGATAGCTAGCCATTTTCATTAGCATATTCAAATGTAGCTTAACTAGTGACTTTCACACTAGAACAAACGAAAAAGTAAGGCTTGTCTAGGTAGCTATTTCTGATACATGATATGTAAACACAGTTCAAAGTGAGAGCAGAGTAGTGGAAAGATAATTAGATGGGGGTGGTTATAGACATCAACATCAACAAATGGATATTTTACTGTGAAGGTCAATTAAAAAGCATTTTTTTTGCCCAGAAGCAGGGTTCTAAATAACGTCCGTTACGTAACGGATCGGCCGTTACGTAACGGAATATTGGGAGGCCGATCCCGTTA
>JAOTRH010400356.1:0-35021 GCA_034768845.1 Heliamphora exappendiculata
GATATGAATTCCCGATAAATAAATTAGGTTACTGACAACCCGATTTAATTATCCTCTTCTCCTCGCAACCACACCGCATAACCTTTTGATATGCCGGATCTAAAGATTCACTGTACATATTTAGCATAATCAAACTTATAAGCAAAGCACATGAGGGGGAACTCCTCAACCTAAGTCAGACGTGGTTTTCGTTAGCTGATTATCGATCATCGAACAAATAACGCCAGCACCCAACTCATCGGTATTGTTGATCTCATGGAGGAAATCTCGACCATTGATGACTCAAAGTACTGTACACTATCTGAACACAATCAATCAATCACTTTGGGATTAATAGTTCGTACAATACATGATAATACGGGATGTGGATCAATTCATATATTCAGTATAGAATTGATCATCCCGTTAATCCCGCTCAATACACTCTAAGTATACTAACACATTGAGCTCGAACATCGAATTTTCAAAACCTGAATTTGACCCATTTGACCTAGCCAAGACCAGCTACTATAACGATGTGCTAAAATCGTACCAATGGAATGCCCAGGTCCATTGCGATTGTGAGCCTCCCTGTATAATCTGTCAGAACCTATGACTCGATCTTCCGTGCAGTTTGCACCGAGTCAAATACTGAACAGAATATACGGACTATGCATTCATTCATCACAAATATAAATATAAAACCACGAATACAAAAACATCTCAAATGTTTCTCATTAATATACCAGGGATAATAAAAAACCTAAAAAGTAAAATTTTTCAATATACATTCCTAACACATAGATCAATAGAGTTCGATTAGAATTTAGAGACGAAGATCTTGTGTTATTGTCGCAATCAGTGTCACAAAGTGGTACAAAATCAGTGTTGCATAGACCAGACAAAAACTTGTCGTCCATCTCAAAATTGATCAAAAAATCAAATGGATCGTCACTGGCGAAAACAAACGGTGGCAATACATTATCGGGAGAATTCAAGTGGCACACTGTGCCGTCTCAATCAATACTCTAAGTTTTCAATGGTCCTTTCGCCGTCGCCTCCATGGGTGGCTTAGGAAGATCACTCTGGTGCTTATTTTGTGGATCGGAAGCATGGGCGTAAAAACGGCCCGATTGTATCTTCGGCGAGTCAAGTCCGATCCGAGCCTGTTGGGCTCTCGCCAAAAGTTCAAGCCGAACTAAGCTTTTTTCGAGGGGTAGGCCTAAGTCCAAAGGCAAAGACCTCGGACTGGGTGAGCCCTCGAACTTTTTTTGAACTTTTTTTTATTTATTTTGTAGTAACTTATATAATATAAATTTAAAATTTTTTTAATTATTAGTTGTTGTTATATTAGTTTATTATTAATTTATTAGTCAAACTTTATAATAAATTAATAAGTTAATTTGTTATTTATAACAATATAAGTATATTAATTTTATATTTTTATATTTTTATAAGTTTATAAATTATAACTTATTAATATTATTATTAATTTTATAAGTTATTAATTTATTATTTTATTATAAGTTTATAAGTTAATTTATTATCCAAGTTACAACAAAATAAGTTGGGATTTTGTAAAGCAACCATTTGCCGAGAGTTTCCAAGCTGTAAACAATTACACATATATCCCATCTTTCATTTTTATCGTTGGAAATATAGATTTTTTTTTTTTTTTTTGGCAAACATTCATTATTTTTTATTTTTTCACTTTCTTGACACGACCAAAAAGAGAAAAAAATGCCAAAAAGAGAAAAAAACTTAAGGACTGTTTGGTATCATTGCTTTTTATTTTTATTTTTATTTTTTATGACTTTAAAAACGAAAATAATGAAAAGTTCGAACACCCCTATATTTTCACACCGTTTTCATATTTTTTAGCAAAAGAGATTTTCATGAATCATAATTTTTTTTTCCTATTTTCTGAAAGGTGGGTTATTTTAGTAAATTCTTGGGAAAACACTTTCTAAAAATTTTCCAAAACAAGTTTTTTGGATTTTTCAAAATATATGAACATAAAATAGAAAACAAAAAGGAGATACCAAAAGGATTTTCAATTCATTTTCTTTCCCTATTTCTTGATTTCATTACACATAAAAAATTAAAATAAAATTAACATTGGTAAGTAACTAGGTATTGTCCAAGCCTAAAGTCACTACTATCATTTTTTTGATATTACTCGGTCATTTTAATAATTTTTCTAAAATTTTATATTATTATAAATAACCCATGTTATAAAACACTAAATGGGGAAAAAAATGCAATACATACATATATATATATATATATCCAGAACGCATTTGGCAAAAGGTGATATGAATATTAATGAATTTTAACAAGAGTATAATTGAAAAATATTTATTTTAACCTTCTATCTTCATATCAATATTCATACATTTTTTAAAAAAAACAAATGACATATATATCAGTGAGGATTATGTATCTAAATTCATATTCACTGAATTTTATATCTATTTTTATATTCAAAAGCTTTTTATATATGCTAATTTATCTCCAAATAATCAAACTAAGTCTCGGATTATGTATCTGAATTCATATCCACTGAATTTTATATCCACCTTTATATCCGAAAGCTTTTTCCATCTGTTAATTTACCTCCGGATAATCAAAGCTCTTAGCTCTATTTACCCACCAACTGCGCAAAAATATATAGAGAGAGAAGGACACCTCTATGCCATTTCTCCTTCATGATCAATGCCTTGCCTTTATTTATTTATTTATATTTTATCTCTAACGGCACCTTCTCCCTTTCTCCCTCCCACACAAAATAACAATCTCCATCTCTGGGTGCACTACATAAGCCAGTAATCAACCATTAAATTTTCCTGAGAATAAACATAAAAAAACTCATCAATCAGAGATTTAGAAAAAAAAACATATCAATTGATTGAAAAAAAAAAGAAAAACCATTGAAATAACATTTTCTTTTAATAACCATAAGGCAACTCTTTTGCACCACCATCAAATCATAACATATTGATTAGTGCATGTCTGTAAATAAAAAGATAATAATCAGAACCAAGATAGTCATTATGGAAAAATTGACTACAAACTACAAAGCATTAGTCATTGTGGAAATAACATAGAACAAATCATCATAGATAGAGCACCCAAATGAAAATAAAAAAAATGGTAGCAAACAGGGCAAAAAATGCCAAATTGACCAAGTGTAGTACCAATTCCCACAATAAAAGAGAAGCCTAATATAAAAACTGGAAAAGAAGATACTAACCCAAAAGACACGGTTGATTTCTCACTCACTCAAGACTCTTGGCAAAATTTAAAACAAAAAATAAAATGGATAACATTTTCTCTATGGAGTTTAGATAGCCACCGTAAAATAATTCCAAAAACAAATGTCTAAGAAAATTTTCATCCCAAAATATGGCTAAAGAGAAAGATAGCCACAAACCTTGTTAATATACTACTTATAAGAGATTGATAGAAGCCTCGAAAAGATAAACCTATAACAAAATGAAAAGGAATCTATTAACCTCAAAGAGACGAAATAATCACCATAAATGTGTGGCCTTCAAACACAACTGTAAGGCAGCAATCATCATTTAGACTCGGGTGAGAAGTTTCTATAGAAATAGTTGAAGCATGATTTTTCTCAAAAAATAATATCAAATTGATCAATTCGAATTTAAGCATGAAAAAAAAAACATAAGATAATATTACAGTCAACAATTTAGGTTGTTCGGAATGAATTGAAGAATGAGAGTTTTAAAATCAATCTTGGTCGATCTTGCATTCTATCTATCCTCCATAGGGGCCCTTAAAAAAGAGATTCAAAATTTTCTTTCAAATGGAGACAAAATAAAAGAACTGAAAAGAGTCTTTTTATGATACAGCCCTCTCTCCATCTCCCTTTCTATTTTCGTGCTTTATTTTTCCCAACAAACCAAGAAACTACAATCAAATAATCAAAATGAAAAAATCACACATAGGAAAATGAGGCAAATAATTTCTGATTAAATCAAATAGTCACAGAATCACATCCGGAATAAAATAAGAGAACTCATAAAGTTATAAAGCACAGAGACGCAGCTTCATATGGTGTTAAAGCATGATTAAAATAATCACCAAAGCATGCCTACGGAATCAAGTTGTGTTCAAGTGCTCTACCCACTTCATTTGGCTTGCTTGAGTGGGAGTTTGGCCGGCTTCTCAACCAGAATGGCTATGGTTTCTATTGAATATGGACAAAGCAATCAAACATGGTCACTTGAACTTAAATTTCCTAATGATTTTGCTTCTCATAAAGATAAATTCCTGACTCTATAAGCCTAACAAGCAAGTGGGCATTGTTTTTCGATGCACCATCGTTGTTTACGAACCCATTGCATACACACCACCGATGTATACACATGCTCACTTAAATGTGCACACGAAGCATAACGCAATAGAAACAGTAAAGAAGACACAAAAAATATAAAAAAGAAAAGAAAACAAACAATAGAACAGAGTAAGAAAAGAGAAACAATAAAAGTCATTGTAGTTATTGCAATATACATCACTGGAACAATGAAACTGAATACACACAAAGAAAAACCTAACGAAAACAATAAAGAACAAACATAAAAAATAGAAAAGAAGAACAAAAAATAAAATGAGGAAATGACTGAAATAAAAAACAATTCAATAAAAAACAAAAAACAATGCCAAGAAAAGTTAGAAATATAGACCTCAACAGTTCAATCAAATACAATATTTAAAGCTAAATGAGAAATGAAAAACAGAAAAAAGAAGATCTTACCAATTCGTTGGAAAATAAAATGAAACTAAGTTATTTACCTTCAAGCATGTGAAGCGGAAATCACTAAGGTGGGAGAACTCAGGCTCGGAAGTTGCGCGTTTCTTTCGATTACAGGTTTAAACTAATAGAAAATAGATTTGTAGGTGGAGCTCTTCGAAAACAGATCTAGTTGTATCTGATCGACGATGATGACGTGGGCCAGTGACAATGGACGAGGGCTAGGTATGACGTGGGCTTGTAGTCTCAAACCAAGCAGGGTTATCGTTAGATAAGAGAATTTAAGGGAAGAATGCGAACTTGACTAACCTTGTCATGGTGGTGCAGTGACATAAATCAAAAACTGGGAAGCCCACGAGAAGCCCTATGCTTTGGTTGACCCCTTAAAGCAAGTCCCAATCATTCTTTCATAGTTCTCCTGTGGGTATCATTTGTACACAAAAAAAAGTTACATTGCATCAACCAACTCAAGCAATAAATACCACGTCGTATATAATTCTAATCTTGATAGTTAAATGTGTAGGTCATTAATAACCAACCATACATTTACAAAAAAAACTCCCAAATGCATTTTCACAATAGCATCATGTCAATCAAATTCATACAAATGGCACTGCCATGAAAAACAACCTAGTATGTGCAACCTCATTTCTTCTTGCATATTGGTGGCAAGAAATCCTACGTGTAACAACGGACACACGTGTCGACAACTTTTTTGGGGGTTAGAGGAAAGAATAAAATGGTTGGTAAGAGGTGAGAGAGAATGAAAAGTTAGAGATTACCTCAAAAAATAGAAAGTATACTTAATAAATTCATAGCTTTTCATGTTGAGGAAGGACGCTTACACTTTCGATGGAGATATAGATTTCTTGTATTCTAACAACTTAGAATATAGCATGGCTTGTAATCTCAAGCCAAGCATGGTTATCATTAGATAAGAGAATTTGAGGGAAGAATGAGGGCTTGACTAACCTTGTCATGGTGGTGCAGTGATGGAAATCAAAAAATGGGAAGCCCATGAGAAGCCATATGCTTTGGTTGACCCCTTAAAGCAAACCCCAATCATTCTTTCATAGTTCTCCTATGGGTACCATTTGTACACAAAAAAAAAAGAAGAAGTTACATTGCATCAACTAACTCAAGCAATAAATACCACTTCGTATATAATTCTAATCTTGATAGTTAAATGCGTAGCTCATCAATATGCAACCATACATTTTTAAAAAATAACTCCCAAACGCATTTTCACAATCACATCATGTCAATCAAATTCATACAAATGGCACTGCCATGATAAACAATGTAGTATGTGCAACCTCATTTCTTCTTGCATATTGGTGACAAGAAATCCTACGTGTAACAATGGACACATGTATCAACAACTTTATTGGGAGGTAGAGGAAAGAATAAAATGGTTGGTAAGAGCTGAGAGAGAATGAAAAGTCAGAGATTACCTCAGAAAATAAAAAGTATACCCAATAAATTCATAACTTTTTATGTTGAGGATGGACGCTTACACTTTAGATGGAGATATCTTGAGTGAGGAAAGAACCACCTTCAAAATGTTAAATAACGATTTCTTGTAGTAAACCATTCCAAACCCATTTCAAAAATCAGAATACATTTTATTAGATCAAACAGAGTCAAAGCTTGTTGAAAATCAGACCACTACTGCTATAGTCGAGGACGTAGGCACTCTCGTGGAGACCACCGAGGATTTCCTTGTTGCCCTGTGATGGCGTTTGTCTTCTTTTTTTTTCTTTAAGCGTTTCGCCTGTTTAGGGCGTTTTTGTAGCTTTGAGGGTCCCAGGCCCTCTTCATCAATGAAATCCTTCTCTTGTGTTCTTAGATTTCCTTATGAGTCCTATTCTAAACTTTGCCACTTTCAAACTAAGTCATTTGGCCTTAATATCTTTTTAGCTACTATCTTCCATTAGTATAGGAATTAAATTTCCATACAAAGGGCTAAGTTAGTTCGGATAACCCTCGAACTTAGCATTTTTAGGTTTAGTCTTCCCAAGTATGGGATTGACTTCCATACTAAGGGTTAAATTAGTTTGGATAACCTTCGAACTTAGCCTGCTTAGGCTTAATCTTCCCAAGTATGGGATTGACTTCCATACTAGGTGCTAAATTAGTTCAGATAACCTTCGAAGTTAGCCTTTTTAGGCTTAATCTTCCTAAGTGTGGGATTGGCTTTCATACTAAGGGCTAAATTAGTTCGGATAACCTTCGAACTTAGCCTTTTTAGGCTTTTTCTTCCAAGTATGGGATTGAATTCCATACTATAAGCTAAATTAGTTTGGATAACCTTCGAACTTAGCTTTTTTGGACTTAGTCCTCCCAAGTATGGGATTGGCTTCCATACTATGGGCTAAATTAGTTCGGATAAACTTTGAACTTAGTTATTTTAGGCTTTTTTCTTTTTTCTTGACTGAAGGGTATGCTGTGTGTGTCCTCCAAGTTTTTGAGAAAATGTATGTGCGAAAAAAAACTTTGAGTTAAAGAATAGTAATTTGAAAGGAAAAAATTCTTGCTAAGAAACGGCATTTTATTGCCAAGCTAAAAAATTATAGAAAGTTGAAAATTAAAAGTAAAATTTACTCCAAGTTTTTTGCCTTCCACGACCTAGGGATGGCCCTGCCATTCATATGTTGCAAGTTGTAAGCTCTAGTGCCTGCATTAGAGGTGATCTTATAAGGGCCCTCCCAGTTCGGGTCAAGCTTCCCTTAAACTGGGTTCTTCATGTGACCAAGAATTATTCTCAGGACTAGATCTCCTTCACTGAACTTGCGATGTCTGACCTTTTTGTTGTATCCTATGGCTGCCATTGCTCTTTGTTCTTCAGCTAGGTCTAAGCCCATGGCCAAGGCTCGTGTGTTTAGTTCAGGCGTGCTAACTTCTGTTCGAATTGTTAGCAATCCGATCTCCAGTGGTATCACTGCTTCCACTCCATAAGCTAGTGAAAGGGGAGTTTCCTCCGTGGATCTCCTTGGGGTTGTCCAGTACATCCAAAGGACTGAGGGGAGTTCTTTCACCCATTTTCCTTAGCAGCATCTAACCTCTTCTTGAGTCCATGAATAATGGTTTTATTCATGGATTTCTCCTTTCCATTGCTCTGTGGGTAAGTCGGGGTAGAAAAGTAATTTTTGATGCCTAGACCTGAGTAGAAGTTTTTGAAGACCGAACTATCAAATTGAGTGCCATTATTAGAAATAATTGGTCAGGGTATACCAAACCGAGTGATGATGTTCTTTCATGTGAATTTTTTGACATCAATATCTCTAATGTTGGCAAAAGGTTCAGATTCGACCCACTTGGTGAAGCAGTATGTGGCTACAAGCAAGTATTTTCTGTTACCTATGGCCCTTGGGAAGGGGCCCGCTATTTTAGACTCCCATTGTGCGAAGGGTCAGGGGCTAGTTAATGGTGAGAGGTCCTTAGCTGGGACATGTATGTTTGAACTAAATCTTTGACACTTCTCGCACTTTTGGACGTACTGTTCTATAACCTTTTGCATGTAGGGCCACAAATAGCCTTGAGAGATTACTCAATGGGCTAGAGACCTTCCACCCCTTGAGAGATTACTCAATGGGCTAGAGACCTTCCACCTGTATGACTGCTACAGATTCTTTCACGAATTTCAAATAGGAGATCCTGTACTTTGTTTGGGTGTACACAAAAGAGGTAAGGACGTGTGAAGGACTTTCTGTATAAATCTCTCGAACTCAAGAGCCTGATAGACCGATCGATCGGTCTATCCAGTGGTCTAGCATGCAGAAAATACCGAGAGCAACCTTTGACCGCCTGATAGACCGATCAATCGGTCTATCCAGTGGTCTAGCATGCAGAAAATATCGAGAGCAACCTTTGACCGCCTGATAGACCGATCGATCGGTCTATCCAGTGGTCTAGCATGCAGAAAATACCGAGAGCAACCTTTGACCGCTTGATAGACCGATCGATCGGTCCATCAAGTGGTCTTGCGCCGAAAATTGATTTGTTTCTCGGTTTTGAAGCTAATCCAAACCTATTTTCATACAAAACATGGAATCCAAAGTCTCATAAACCTCTTTTCTCACAACATTTCTTCAAAATCATGTTTAAATCATTTCTCAAAACTCCCATTTTCATCAAACCCAACTCAAATCACACACACATCCATAAATTTGTCAATCAAGTATGAAATGAACTACGTTTCATTCATACCAATAAAGTATCAACCCAAATCAATATAAAACATATGAGATAATCTAAATCCTACCTCAACTAACCTTCAAGCTTCATGATTCTACCACTTTCTTCCTCCTTGAGTTTCGGTTGCCTCCTTGATTTGCTCCTTGATGTTTAGTCTTCCATTTCCTTGCTCCAAAGCTTGATTTCCATCTTTGGTTGCTTCTCTTGTGGATTAAAGCTTCTCTCCTCCATTATTAGCTCCCAATTTTGTTCCAAACTTCTCAAATTTTAAGGGAGGAAGGCTAGGGTTTATGGATTGTGGTAGGTTCTTCAAAGAAGCAAAGAAGGGAAGAAGAGAAGAAGAGATGAAGGTGTCTGGCGTGGAAGGGGGTGAGGGCCCCCTTTTATCTTTCTCTCTCTCTCTCTCTCTCTTTCTCTCCACTCTTCTAGAATGGCCTACAGGCCTACAGGCCTTGTTTGGTCAACCTCTTCTATTTTCTCCTTTTTTCTTTTTAACTTTAGCTCTAATGGCCTTCTTTCACTCTAAGCTAATTTCATTAACTTCTTAGTTATATTTTTCACATGTCAGTAAGTTAACCATTACTTAACAAAATTTTATAACTCCCACGTCGAAAATTAATTCCGTCTCCTCACTTAATCGAAAGCACAAAATAAACACGTGTCAGGTCCTTGCAAGCTTATTGTTGCACTATTGTAAATAATTCATGATAACAGTTTGAAGGAATCAAACCTTTAAGAATCTCTCTCATTATTCAAAGTTCTCAATGACTAATACTTTGATTTGTTTCAGCTTTGTATCAATAAGAAATTTATATTCCAACAATAAAAATACAGTATAATGCCAACTACCAAAAATTGTAGATCAGTAAAATAAATATTCAACAACCAATTATTAGGATAACTCAGGCATTAGATATGATTGTATGAAAGCTTATTTATAAACGCAAGTCGCAATTGTGATATAAAGTCATCAATAAAAACTGCCTAATCCAAAAAAGTACATATTAGACAGACCTGCACCAAAAATCACTCCTTGTGATTTTTCAATACGATTGCTGGTTATCCAATACTATGTACTGCCATAAATTTATCACTTGAACATTACAGGAAGCAAAAACCTAGCAAAGCAAAGAAATACGGAGGTAGGAATGTTACCCACTAAAAATGAATACATAATTTTTTTTCCCTGCATCTCCTTTTTGTACTTTAATAGCTTAATATTTACTATTATAAAAAAGAGCATCTTATTCTCTTTTCATAGTGCATTTGTGGTCATTTTTTTTTCTACTTCAAAAAAAAAGTTAACCAATGCGGTCCAACCGGTAAAATAAATAGATAAGTAAAACGCTTAAGAAAATGCCTAGAAATCAATCATCCAGAAATATCTATACACACATAACCAATTTCAAATGGAATGGAGAACTTTACATAGTTTGAGATTCTAAGAGGTTAAGCACATCTGAAGTTTCAAAGGCAACAGAAAACTTGTTTTCAAAATAATAGCATGTGATTCCATCAGAGAATCAATAAATATGAAAATGAGATGGGTAAGGGGGAAATCCAATTACCTAAATAGATCTGGTGGTGGCGCCGAGGCATCGTGACCGCTACGGGATGTCGGTGACTGAACGGTGGTGTTAGGACGGTGGCGCAAGGACGGAGGCTTTAGGACTGCGGCGTTTGGTTGCGCAAGAGAGCACAGTGAAAACGGCGTAGCGGTGGCCATGGGGTTTTAGTGTTCTGGTGAGAGAGAAGGAATAGAAATGGGGGACACAGAGCACGGTTAAAGATAGAGAGAGAGGAGGGGAATAGTAGAAGGGAAAAGGGAGTGGTACAAAATACATTTTGGCCTTAGGGTTTTTTTGTACTGTAGGATGCGTTACAATTTTAGGTGGGATGATAATCTCCACCATTGCTTTAAAATATGTAGGAGATATTTTGGCAAAACACCCCTGTTTTATTTTATTTATATATATATATATATATATATATATATATATAGAGAGAGAGAGAGAGAAGAAGAAGAAGAAAGAAAAAAAATGAGGAGGATCCATGGAACTTGAAAGCTAAGTCTAAGGTTTTTCATCACCAAGAAACAACTTCTAAACAAGGTAAGCAAGGCTCTAACACTTCTAATTTTATACATATTAAAGGCCTCTTTCATTATTTTAAAACACAAATTTAAGATCAAAAATTGAAAACTCAAAAATAAAAGCGTCATGGTTAGATTTTTGGGACTGTTCGGTATGAATGTTGAAGTTGTGAGTTGATGTGGGTTTTTTCATAGGTTCCATGACTTTTATAAGCTCTAGAACATTGATTTATTAAAATACAACACATGTATACAAAGAAGATGGATCAAAAACTTACACACATGACACTAAGAGGCTAGAACCAAAATAGGCCAGAGTTTTAGGCATTTTGAGCTTTCTGCCCTGATCTTTGGAACATCATAACTCAATGTATAAAAATGCTATAAGTGTTTTCCTTTTGTCTAGACTTAGGTTCTTGTGTTATCTTTCATCCAAAATTGGTTAGAACGCATTTGAGTAAGTGAAACTCGAGATATTGCAATTCTACCAAAGTATGTCGGTTTTAGACCAGTCAACAATGCAAACCTAAAAACCCTAGTTTAAAATGAGATTCGAGCTTTTGGAAAAACATAAAAGTTGTAGATACCATGTATATCTAGCTACCTACCAACAATGAACCCAACATATTGAGTTTTGATTGGTCAAAATCCCTTTGAAACTCTTTGTTGTGTTTCAGCCCTCAAAGGACACCTCTGTCACATATTTTTGGGTAGCCCAAAACCCTTATTTTTAGTGACCCACTCCAAACGTGTTCTACATGAACATTGTAGCTAATATATTGAACTACTTTCTTTCCAAAAATCTGACCTAGATGGCTCAGGAAAGTCTCTCAAAATCGTTTCAAACACTCTGTCTAAGACCGGCTCTACTGAGTTTTGACAGCTGATAGAACCTATTTTATAAAATGGCCAAAAACTCTAACTTGTTCTAAATAACTACTTTTAGAACTAAACATGAACCTTGTAGGGGACATGTTAAACTAGGACATATCCAAAAATGGGATCACTGTGACTTGTTTTGATGCCCCCAAACCGAGACCAACAGAGACACTTTTCTGGCTAATTTCTTGTGCAAGTGCTGAACCGTTTTTTGTTTCCGTCAAGTTTTTCACCTAATTGTCTTAGGTTTTGGTCTTGGTGTAAAACATAAAAGTTGTAAAAAATATTTCAATCTAAATCATCATTAAAAATCATAATCCAACTCCAAGTGTAAATACCTCAAAATGCTACAGTAATTTAAAATTTAATAATTAAAAGAAAGTAATAAATGGTTAAGTTAAATCCTTAATCAAGTGAAGGATTGCGAAAGTGCGTAGCACTATAACAAAAAATAGTTTTGGCAACGCAACAAAAATCATCGGTAAAAGTCAATTTGCGTAGGTAAACACTTGCGTAGGTAAAAGTGTTTACCGACACAAATTAGTGCGTTGTAAGGTCATTGGTAAGAAGACGCCACTAAAAGGTTTCACCAACGTATAATCTATACATTGGCAAAAAGATAAATTTACCAACATGATTTTGCATCACCAATAAACTAAATTTTGTGTCGACAAATACAAGATCCGTTGGCGGCTAATTTGACACTTTTGCCAACGATAATAATTGTCGTTAAAAGTAATTATCATATTTTAAATTTTATTACTTTGCCGACACATTAAAATGTGCCGCTATTGAAAAATCTTTGCCTACAAGTGAGTTTATCGCCGAAAGTATTATATTATAGTTTTTAATCCCGATTTCTTTTGTCATTTTTTTGTCATTTTTTGGAATGTCATTTTTTGTCAAATTATAGTTCTTTCATAAATGCAAAATATAAAAACTCATCTCACATACATTCATTCCAAATCAAACCCAACTAATATATCCAAATTTAAAGAGTATTCACCAACACCAAATATCTCAAATTATAATCATTAATCCCAAAATATAAGTATCAATCAAAAAGTAATCTCAAATTAAAGTACATTCAAAAGGTAAAAACCAAATTCAAGTGTACTAAAATCCATAAGCTAGTTATCTAAACATTCAAAAATTAATACAATCATAAAGTTACTCAAATTCTACTTAAAGAGGAGAAACATCATGTGTTTCACTGAATGTGTCATCGTCGCTTTTATTATCCAAAACTAAGCCCAAAATGCTAGATGGATCAACCCCTGCTTTTATCGCTAATACTTGCAAAATATTTTGAAATGTTGTCATGGTCTTTTCATAATTATTCACTTTTTTTTACAGAGCAACTATCTCAGGATCAGGCTCTCAGACTGTGTTAGATGAACTGGTATTCTTGTAAGTCTCAACCCTTGAAGAATGTCGACCTCTTTCCAAGCACTTGCATAGAGATTTGTTCTTCAAATAACGAATTGGTGACATCTGGCTGCGATTGCTCAACAATCTTTGAAAGCATTTCATCCTGTAATATTTAAAATTCATAAATCTTATCTATAACAGTTATGTACTAGAAATAATTTATAATCCATTCTACAAGCCCGAAAATTCAAGTTTTATAAAAAAATATTACAATAGAACTAACTCATACATACATGATGTTCCCGAACTTTGTCATTTATCCACACATCTTCTCCATATTGATGTTGTATGTGAGTTTCTTTAAACTTTTTCACAATAGACAATTGTCTACCATTGTTCTTTTTAACCTATAATTTCATAGAGTTATTTTATAAGACTACAACAAAGTAGTAAAAATATATAATGAAACATATATTATTTGAACCGGCACTTACCACCATAGATGCTCGCGATAAAAACGACATGGACCCGCTTGTATGATTATATTTCACACAAGATCGTGCAACCTTCGCTTTGTTAGATTTGTCTAGTAATAAAACAAAAGGCAACCAAACAACAAAATTAATGATATATAACTCTTGCAAAGTGTTAGTACTAATTTAACAAAATCAATAAAGGGTACCTTCCATTTCTCAGTCTCCCACATATTGTCAATCATGTTTACCCATTCTTCTAGTTTACAGGGATGTAATGGATGACTCTTGGGGTCAAGAACTTTCTCCTCCTTGAGAGCAATGTAATGCTTATATAACTTGCATTTTCATTCTGAATATAATTGCTTGCACTTTTGATCAATAATGTGCTGAAGAATCATATCATTTTTGTAGTCCCCAAGCTCAAAAATTTGCTGGAATTGGAATAAATAATTAGAATATTTGTTCTATCATGCAAGAAGTACGTTAGTAGATGATTAGAATACGAGATAAGTATTTATTTATTTTGTACTATCCCAACTCTCATCACGATAGACTCCTTGATTCCAAAATCAATCTCCTTCTAACCAGTTGGTCGGATTGGTGCATGATCCCGAATGTTTTCACCAAGAACATTTGAAACACGAGTTGCGTTCTCCCCCTTTATTGCCATCATTGTACGATTAATAACAACACGAAGGGGATGGCTAATTTCTTTTCTTATCTTATCCACTTGCTTTCTCTTTGTAGGTCCCCGTACACGCTTCTTGCCTGAAATTGATATGAAACTAGCATAATGAAATAATATAACTAATAGAAACTAAGAAATAATATGTAATATGTAGAACTTGAGAAAATGCATTATGTACAAAAAACACTATAAAATGAAATATGCTCTATAATGCGTTTTCCTAAAAGCAATTTTATAAAATATTTTTTTAAAAATTCGACAGAATTTTCCCTGTTTTTCGGACATCCTAACAATACAAATGTCTCTAATGTAACCTGTAAACAACAAATTCATAAAACATTATACACAGTCTCAGCTTGAATCTCAACAACCACACTACAACACAATCAATAGGTCATAGGCCACCCATCTCAACTTCACATACATGCAATCAACCTCCAATCCACAAAACATATTTGATACAATTTAAGAATAAATGAATCAAAAGTTACTCATATAAGTCTCACCTACGCCGCTTGTGATAAGATGTAGGCTAGGCTCTCCATTTGGCTGCGTAGATAATGTGGGTGGCTGAGTAGATAATGTAGGTGGCTCGGTAGGTAATGTAGGTGCCTGAATCGTCTTGGCAACCATGTCAGGCATGCTTCTTGCACGAATAGCTCGTGTTTTGGGAGGATGGTTCAAAACAAAATGTGTTGGTAGAGCTTGGATCACTCTGTCAGGGGTGTTGCTCTCTTCTCGAGCTATCTGTGATGAGCCTAAAAAGGAGCTGTATAACTAACTTCCTTTTTTCCTGGTGCCATTTCCAATACCTGATAGCATTTCAATGTGAAGGGATAAAAGATTAAATCATAAGAAACAAATATATAAATCATTACAACACTTTAACAATATTAAAACTAAATGTAAAATGTGCATGGACAGTTAATACTAGCTAACAAAGATGGACAATTCACTATAGAATTCAATTTCAGTACAATGCACTTTCAATTTAATAACAAGAATGTATATATACTACCTTAATGGCGTTAGACCTAGAAGACTCGTTATCTCCGCTGGAAGAGCTATCTCCTTCTGAACCGTCGGGCAGTTGATACTCTCATCATCATCATCATTGAAATACATTTTCATATTTTTATCTTTACTACTTTTATTCTTAGTCCTCTGAATTGGGGCAAACAATGACTTTGCCAAGCCTTTTAGTCCCAAGTCACCTAATTTTCTTGAATTTCTTTCAATTGTTTGTTGGCGTTGCTTCTCATATTCGGTCATTTTTTGGGATAAGCACTCGGACTTCACAAATAATTTACCATTCTTGGACATGTTTCACACCTATATACACATTAATATAATAACAAGAGGAGCATAAATAAAATATTCATTCAACATCATAAAATAAAATAAAGTGTAAAACATTGTCACAAAAAGTGTTCATAATGTAAAATGTTGCAACCAAGGATTATATGATTCCATAATCTTATTTACGAGTAGATGAATTTTCACAATATCATACTTATGTTTCAAAAAGTTACGACATTTGATACACGGACACTTTATCTCTCTAGCCTCATGTACATGCACCTTTGCAAAATTAATAAAAAATTCCACTCCATTTATATACTGTTGAGTGAATCTATTAGAAAGCAACACCCAACTCTGTCCATATCTGATCACCTACAATTTGTATTATCTATATTAAATTAGAATACCATAAATTCAATTACAAGTCTTATAATGAAATTAACAAAAAAATTTAGATATTTAGTAAACCCACTTTTAATTCTCTTACATTCCAATGTATTTTTCATTAAACTTTTCCTAAAACCGACACTCTCAAACTCATTAATTTCAATTTTCTGAGATTTCATATGAAGATTGTCAAAAACCAACACTCTTTTGTTTAAAAAAATCTATCAATTGTAGTTGATTTTCCAATATTAATTTTCATGTCAAATAAAAGTTATAGATATCATTCGTTAGAAAACATAAACTTAAATCAAACTAAGTTAAAACTCTTATAATAAAATTTATCTTCAAAAAATTAAATAAGAGTAATAAATAAAGGCCCCAGCCCAGCCACTGCCCACTAGATTAGATCCAGGCATCCATCCATCCATTAGTCCCAAATTCTGAAAATCGAACTCATTCAAAACCAACCAAACTGATTAATCTTACCATTCAGATCCAGGCATCCACTGCAGTGGGTCGGCCTCCGGTGTTTACTCACTTTCGGTCAGTTCGGTTGAGAAGACAATGAATATCTATATTAATCTTACCAAAACCCACTCCGAACGGAGCGAAGACGGCGCAAGGAGAGGTGGAGCGGCGACGGCGCGAGGAGTGGTACTGGAGCAGCGACGGCGCGCACAAGGAGCGGTGGAGCGGTGACGGGATGAAGGGGACGAGCGGTGGAGCGGTGGAGCGGTGGAGCGGTGGAGCGGCGGAGACAAGCGGTGGATTGGTGGCGTGGTGGAGACGAGTGGCGAAGACGCGCGCGCAAGGAGTGGTGGAGCGGTCCTGTGGGTAACAGAGGTGAGGCGCGGCGCTGTGGGAAATAGAAGAAAACTTAACAGAGGTGAGGCACTGTGGGAAATAGTGTAGGCGCTGCGGAAACTTTAGAATGAATTAGAAGAAAAAAAATTAAATCGTGGTTAGGGTTTTTACTAATTTAATTATACTAAAAACTGTTTTACGTATAAAAAAAAAATAAGGTATTTATGTTCGTTAAAAAAATATGTTTATTTTTATCCATCTATAAAATTTGTTGATAATAAATTTTTATTTATCGTTGCACAATAAATTGTCAAAAATAAATAAACTTATAGCATTTACACAAGTTAAAAAAATATTTAATTTTTACCCACACACAAAATTTGTTGGTAATGAATTTTTTATTTACCAACGCTTAACATGTTGACAAAAATAAATAATGCGTAGGTAAGAAGTTTACATTTTAATAGTCAAAAAAAAAATTAGCGCCAATTATTTTTAAACACTATTTACAGTTACTTAAGTTAATTAAGAATTTTCGTAAGTGTTTGGCTAGGAACTTTACTTAGGTTAGGGGTTTTGATAAGTGTTAAAACAATTTGTTAATTTTACATAGGATTAAAAGTTTTACATAAGTTTATATTAAACTACCGTACTTTTATAAATAGACTTACTAAAATTATATTGATTAAAAAAATATGTTGATTTTTACTCATGCATAAAATTTGTCGGTAATAAATTTTTTATTTACCAATACATAATATGTTGAAAAAAGTAAATAAATTTATTGTGCCAAAAAAATATGCTAAATTTTACCCGCGCACAGGGTTTGTTGGTAAAACCCTTTTATTTACCGACGATCTACATGTTGGCAAAACTAAATAGTGCGTAGGTAAAAAGTTTACATCCTGATGGCGAAAAAAAATTTTGGCGCCAAATGTTTTCCAATACTATTTGCCAACAAATTAGTTCTGTGTCGCTAAAAAAATATTTTTTGGAACTTTTGCCAACGTAGTTTGTTGTATCGTAGCCAAAAATATATATTTGCCAACTAAAAATCCCATGTGTTGGCAAATTCAGTCGCTAATTGTGCATTTTGTTGTAGTGACGTACCCTTTAAACTTAAAAAAGAAAGTAACCATGGTTCCAAAAATTAAGAAAATATTCAACGGTCCGAATCATTTTAGTACTTCACGTTCTAAGAGGGGTAGAACTCTGTATTTACGGTTAAGTCATGTTTGCTTCCTATGCATGGAAGTTTTGTTACTCGAGGAGCAAGCTTAGCTCGTTGACAAAGGCTCGATTCGTATGCATCTAAGATAATGTGAGAGTGCTTAGCTATTATATTGAACTTGAGTTTATGTAAATAATGCTTAAAATGCTTTGAAGCGCATATTTTGAACTATGACCAGTTTGACGATTGCATGAATCTGTTATTTTCAAAAACCATGACGTTTTCAATTCAAGTGTGCTATCTATGATATTTTGAGCTAGCATGATGCCATTATAAAAGTATGGTTAATGTTGTGTGGTTGTTCCAAAGTTCTAAGTTATAAGGGTTTTCGGCCATTTATATCCCGTTATGAGGAAGACTACCTAACTATGGGCTTTTCATTTGTCCCTAAAGCGAAGGTTTCTCGTTAAGCGGGAATTTTTGCCTTTAAGGCTTTTGGGCTGAGTCCCAGGTTTTAGCACATACCACTCGTGCTTGGTAGAGAGTGGCACTCATTCCATCACGTTGCTATCTGTGAATTGCGAATTGAGATTACGGTACCGTCGAAACTCTCAGTCGTGGGGTTAACAACTACTTGGATATTATTAGGGTTTGAGTCTAGTTTTGAGAAATTGATTTTCATCTTTTAATTGTGGCGGTTGAGTTAGAAATATATTTCTATTTGCAATACTAAAAAAGTTCTGTATAATTTGTGATATTTTCATATTTAAGCAAATACATCAGTTTCTATATTTTCATAGAAAATGTGATGAACAATTTTTTAAAAGAGTTTTCAATTATTCTTAACTAAGTAATTATTTTTTTCTATTCATGATAATATTAAGTGCGCTCTCCTGTAACTTTTGTGATTATAGATACCAATAATTGCTAGGAGTTGGTCCACCATAGGCATCGTCGAGTAATTTTGGTTCTGGTGTTTGGAATCGTTTTGGTTCAGTTTTCTTTTGTTTAGTTTTTAGATTTAGCAGAGCTTCATATATAAGACCCTGAAGGTTTTTGATGTTTTAGAAGTAATGTATGCCCTTAGGATGGCAAATCCTTAATAACTCATGTATACTTCTTTTGACATTAAGGTGTTGTGGTTGCTTAGAAGTTCTTGTTTAGCCTTTTAATATCTTTATCCCTTGTCTATCTCTTTAGTCGCCGATCTACGGTGGGATCACATCCCTTTGTACAGGCTTGGTGCCTTGCGAGAGAGGGGTGTTACAATCTCAACTTTATAGTATGACTTCACCATGGTCATTTTTAGTCTGGGAAATTAACGTCATAGGGAAAATCAAACCCAAAGCATCGAATGGACATCAGTTTATTCTCGTGGCTATTGATTACTTTACAAAGTGGGTTGAAGCTGCCTCATACTCTATTTTGAAAGCCTCCCAAGTAGCCAAGTTTTTCAAGGAGAACCTCATATGTCAATATGGGGTTCCGCACGAGATTGTTACTGATAATGGCTCTCACTTCCAAGGCAAAGTTTCGAATCTCTTAAAGGAATATCGAATCACCGCTCATAAGTCTTCTCCATATAGACCGCAAACCAATGGAGCTGCAAAAGTTGCTAACAAAAACGTGAAGAAGATCTTGCAAAAAACAGTAAAGGGAAGTAAGGATTAGACAAAGAAACCGCTATTTACACTTTGGGAATACCGAACGTCAATCAGTAACAAAATCATACGCATTGGTTTATCGATTCACTTTGGGAAACCGCCATTGGAGCAACACCATACGCATTGGTTTATGGAATAGAGGCAATCTTACCCTAAAGTTGGAGATTCCATCGTTAAGCATAATGGCTGAAGTGGCATTTCATATTTAGATCGACAGAAAGATAGATTTAAAGAATTTCTTTTGTTTGATGAAAGGAGACTCAGAGCACTGTTTCACATTCATGGGTATCAAAGGAGAATAGCTCAGGCATTTAACAAGAATGTTAAGTCCCAAAATTTGAAAGACTTGGTTCTCAAAGAGATTAGAGTTCCGATCTTCGACCTAAGGGGCAAGTTCAAACCTAATTGGGCCGAGCCTTATCTTTTTAAAACCCTAACGTCAGGAGGAGCCGTAATTCTTATGGATCTGGATGGGAATGTCTTTTCTACGCCAATCAACTCATATTAACTCAAAAGGTTTTATCCCTTAAAAAATGAAAATAAAAAGAAAAGCTCACTAGGTTGAAAATTATAAAGACAGCCTATATAAAAGTTAGGGTAGCCCGTAAGGTTCAAAGCCCGAAAGGGCAACCTTGGCAAAAGTTAGGGCAATGAAAAGGAAAGTGTTAATACCCGAGTGTAACCTAAGCCTCGATTACGTTATGGACTAATTCTCTTTTCTGGGATACGTAGGCAGCTTCTGTTAAAAGTTCGGCCCAAAAATCCTTTGTAACTATGTTTCAAGTAGACCATTAATGAAAAGGCTTGGTTTAAGTTTTTCTAATAAATTGGCTATATTGAATGAAAGAAAATCTAGAGAATAGTTTTAGTGATCAAAGCAAACTAGAAGCAAAGAAACTTTCTTAAGTTTTATTGATTCAGTTTGATTCTAAAACAAGAGAGGCCCGCAAGTCCTCGATCATTTTTTTTTCTAAAAACTGAAAAGAAAACATCAAGATATTGAGGCACAACAAAGAAAATTCAAGTCTTCCTTCTTTTTGCATCTCCTCCTTGTTTTGCATTGCATTCTAGCTCATTTCCCACCCAAACCTTATAATCCTCGGAAAGCTCGCCATCAAATTCGCTGCCAACTAGCATCATAAGTCGAGAAGACCAAGCCCGCTGATATTGACCCAAGAAGTGAGCTCGATGAGGTGAACTGTATAAGTGACTCATAGTAGCGTCAGGCCTAGTTTGAGTATGCCCAAATTGACATAGAATGTGGTATAGATGATAGAAGGTGGCCAGCTTCAAGCCAATCAGTAAACCCCAAGGTGATCCATGGTGGCAGCAGTCATAAGAGGAATCTTCAACCAGAGGCATTGCTAGGAAATATCCTCCTAAGTTAAAGAATTAAGAAAATTCTTTTAAGCAGCTTCAGTGGAGTGAAGATGGTAAACTCGACGGTGGATAAATAACTTCACACTATATTTATTAGACACGAGTTTCTCCAGTAGATTTGCCTTCTCCATCAGCCAAACCTGAGAGAAATAAAAAGAGAGAGAGAGAGAGAGAGAGAGCTGAGCAAAAAAATAGAGAGAAATAAAAATAAATAAATAAAGAAAGAAAAATGAGAGCTGAGAAAAAAAATAGAGAGAAATACAGAAAAATGAGAGTTGAGTGAACACCTGTAGCAATAAAGCACTGCCTATAAACAAAGGAGCACCCACAGTATGGACCGCATCAAGCTCGAGAAATTTCTCAACAAGGATCAACAGAACAGGATCCCGACCTGCTAGGGTTTGTATACTGAAAACCATATTTTTAGTATTTAATTTTCTTTTAATAAAATTAATTTTCTATTTTAGAAAAATCTTTATGAGCAATGTATGTGTATCATTTCTTTAATGGTATGCATGGATGTCTGATATTCTGTATAGTATTTAATATGGTGTGTAGAGTACGGCTTACACACAAAAGATCAGATTTTAGGTTCTTACAAAATATAAGTTTTATGTTCACAGTTTAGATGAAAATGGGCATACCTTCGGTACGACTGTAGTACATAGTTTTAGTAGGTCTGTCTTGGTTACGGAGAACAGATAATAGCGTCGTCTATTGTTTCGACTCTCTTTGCTAGTACACTTTGTGTGTATTGAACGGAACATTTGGGGTAATTAATTTTATACTGATTATATAAATTAATTCACACCTTAAGATTAGTATAAATAGTACTTATCCTCTTAATCCTGAAATAATTATTGATTTGCGTATAATTAATATTCGTTATTTTGATTCATTAGAGGGTGCGATCTTATATGGGTCTATATTCCTGGTGAGTTGGATAGCGGTATTATTTATATGACAAATATTAATTACTGACGGAATCCAAGACCCTGCAGGTGAATTGACGATAGCCCCTTAAGGATGCTTATAAATTTTGACCGGACCAAACCTTGCAGGTGAATTTAATTATCCGGCGATCAAATAAGTTAAGCAGAAGGGCTTAAGGAATATCAAGATGCCGATTAAATTAAATTGTCAGTAATTAAATTTAATTGGCAGGGATCGAAAAACTTAACGTGGAGAGAAATAGTAAGTATTTAATAACAGGAGCTCAATGTAAGAAGGTATTGAGATTATGGGTCAAAGTGCAATTATAGTTCTTTAGTAGTGTGAATTGTAATTCAGTATTTTATGAAAATTACAGAAACTGCTACATCTTTCCATAATTGTAGAAACCACTGGTAGGTATTTGTGTTCCACTAGAAGTCATACTCATAATTACTCTCCAACTTCCTGCTATAACTCAATATATATGCGGGTATGCTGAAGCAGTTTGATATCTTACATATCATTGATTGATATCATATTTTGTCTCCTATGACTAAAGATATCTAAGTTCTGCCGGTACGAGTTCTCGATAGTCCGTAACTCATAATACGTTCGAGGATCGCATAATGGACTACGATAGAAGATATGACAAGAGTTTCAACTCGGAATCAAATCGTAGTTGAAGAATCGATTGACAAAACGTATTCTTGTAAATTTACTTTGGTTGCATAGGTTTTATTTTGATCGTTCGACGTCAAAAATTTTATCTGAAGCCTATTTCGGCGTTTGTCCGTCCAGTTAATTTTTTATCGAATATCGTTTACAAAAACAATGATCTTGGCAGCTTTGCTTCCAACAAATTGGTATCAGAGTCGTTTTGTTTTTTGTTTACAGTTATCGGGACTAGGTAGATTTAGAACCGTTGTTAACTTTGTTTTGCAGGCGTTCTAATCTCGATTTTATTATCATCATTTATTTTCATGTTTGATTGAATGCGTGGATGATGATTTAATTTTTTTTTCTTAACCAGGTGGGTTGATTGTGGTAGATTGATTCTGAACTCTACGAAGGTATTAGATCAATGCAAATATTATTGTTTTGCGATTTCTAGTTCTTGTATATATATATATATATATATATATATATTGATTTTATATAATCGAAAAAAAAAGAATGAAGAACAAGTGGAAGATCGAAGGCGGCGGCAACCAGTTTTTTTTATTGCTTTGTAATTTTTTTTTCTTCAAATTTTTTTTTGGATAATGAAAGAAAAAGGAAAAACAGGCTGCCAAACGCTGCCTTGGGCAGCGGTGCACAAGCCAAGCAAGCAGGCTGCGGCAATCCTCCAACACAGCAACGATTCTGGCGCAATCAGAGGGCTGGGGTGGCACTGGTTTTCTGGATTGCAAGCAACCGAGAAATTAAAAAAAATGAAGAAAAAGATGCGCTGGCACACATTGTCCCAAACGAGGCCCAAGCGCAAGCAACAATTCCCAAACAGTTGCGCCAATCACAAGCTGCCTAACGCAGCAGCAGCCTTAGGCAGATTCGGTGGTTTTCCCAACCAAAAGCAGCCATTTTCAACAAGCCAACTCAGCAGTTTTTTTTTTGTTGAAAAAGCATGCGGTTCCCAAATGGCACCTATGCTGAAATTTCTCAAACTGTTTCGATGCAAGAGCCGCCGGTTTCCAAATTGCTGAGGTGTTTTTGAAGCTTCAATCACAAGCAGCGGTTTCTTCTCCTGTGGCGCAATTCCAGTGCAGTTCCCCAGGCGTCCAGGATTGTTTTGGTTGGCTTAAAATCTTGATAAAGATAAAATTAAGATATTATGATGCAATTATGATATTAAAAATTTATTTTAAACAAAATACTAAAACTCTTTAAATTTTTAGAAGGATCATAAAATTGGAATATTTTTTTATACATCTTACATTTAATTTTTTATTAACTGCGTGAATGATATATATTGGTTTTATTTATCCTGTTAATTTTTATTAATTCAAAATTTTGATTTTAATTAAAATATTTTGTAATAAAAAATAAAATTAAGTTTTTTTAATTAATTAATTTTAATTAAATAAAAAAACTTTAGATATTTTATTTTTTACAAAATATCACGTTTAAGATGATTTTTTTTAAAATTGGATATCTTGAAAAAATGTGGGAATTAATTCTGAATTTTGAATTAATTATATAAAAAATATTTAATCAAAATAAATTATTAGTTTTTTAAAAATGTGAAATGATAGATAAAATAAATAAATTTCTTTAATCACTACCTTAACTGAAAAACTGAACAAAAAACTGTGCATTTATTAAAATTTTATTTGTTACGCATTTAAACACGAAAAAATGGTTTGATAAATCAAAATCTTTAGAATCGTGTACACGAAAAGTTGTTTAATTCTTTCAGATCGTGTGACTCTCAAAATTAATAAATTTATTTTAATTAAACAGATTTTTATAACCCTCAAAAATATTTTAAAAATCTAAGTGGGAGATGAAATTTATTCACAGATAAATCCCACGGTCTCCATCACCAGTTTGTAGGCGATACAATTAAACCCTGCGTATTGGCAGTAAAGCATTACTCCCAATCGGATAGATTAATTACGGTATCGCCAGTACAAACTTTCTTTAGGGATAATTCTATATAATTATTAGTGTGAATCACTTCTCCATTTAAAGAGTTCATTGCGAAGCGATTGATTTGGGATTTGGTGATAGTTAACACTTAACTGTATATAATAGTATCCTCTCCATCTGAGTCACTTTTATTATATACTGAACCGAAGTTATATCAGCTATTTAATTTTACTTGACATGGTTAGTTGCCTAGATAGTAAAATTAAAAGAAATTTACCTGTCTGGTCTTATGATGGATAGTAGACGTCTACCCATCATGGCATGCTATTCACAGGTTACCAGGCTACTGGCGAGTTAATTTTAAAATGGTAGAGAGATCCAAATTAAAATAAATTTAAAGTTTTGCTCATCATAATTAACGATTTTATTTAATTATGTGATTCTCAAGATTAAAATAGATTTCAACCCACCTACTTCAATACTCAAAAAAAAAATAAACTTACGAGACTAAATTTTGTTGACTAAAAAAATAACTTGGATATAATTTTAACTACAAATAGTATTCCTTCAATACTAGGAAATGTGTTTGTTTCTGAAAAAGGTTCTTCCTTTGGGCCAAAAGGCATGAAGAATAAAAATGTTCTTAAATAAGGAGACACGATTTCTAGGATAGTTAGTGGGCCACGGACTGATGTGAAAAAGCCGAAAAAAAATATTTTCACTACAACCAGACCCGACACTAGAAAAAATTATGTCCAGTATTTCTCAGAAGCAGAACAAACAGGGTTATTTCTATTCACTGGTTATGGAAACACATATTTAGCGGTGTTATCTATCGGTACCTGGTGTGTAGATAAGGGAGCCACTAATCATATCTGCAATCCATTGTAGGAGTTTCAAAAAATTCGACAATTTAGTAGTGAAAAAATTTACCTGCATATAGATAATAATACAAAGGTAACAACAGTTGCAATAGGAGATGTCACTCTCAATTTTGGTAGAGATCGGATTTTAATATTGAGAGATTGTCTTTATGTACCTGCCATTAGAAGGAACTTAATTTTTATTTCTATATTGGCTAAAGACGGATATTTAGTTTATTTTAATAACTTTGTGGTTATTAAGGATAATAAATAGGTTATCTGTTCTGGTACATTGGTGGATGATCTTTATATTATTACTATAATCTCTCTTATACTATAACTGACTAAAATGAATAAAACATCTATATTACCATATAAGATAAAGTTTTCTTCTTTAATGAACCAAACGTTTTTTTGGCACTTACGCTTGAGTCATATTAATCTAAAAAGTGTAAACAGACTCGTAGTAGATGGACCTTTGAGTTTATTAGAAGTCGAGGCACTTTCAGTCTATGAATCTTGCTTAGAGGGTAAGAAGACCAAAATGGCCTTTTCGGTCAAAGGCTATAGAGTAAAAGAACTGTTAGAGCTGGTTCATTCTTATGTGTGTGGTCATATGACAATCCAAGTTAGAGGTGGCTTTGAGTGCTTCGTCAGTTTCAATGATGACTACTCAATGTATGGATACATTTACCTGATGCACTGTAAGTTTGAATATTTTGAAAAATTCAAAGAATTCAAGGAGGAGACGAAGAAGCGTCTAAGTAAAAGTATCAAATCACTACAATTCTACCGTGGTTGAACATACCTCTTTAGAGAGTTTAAGGACAACTTGTCACCAGAAGAGATTACATTTCAGTTGACTGCACCTGGTACTTCACAGCAGAATGGTGTAGCAGAAAGAAGGAATATGACTGTTATGGAGATGGTAAGGTCAATGATGAGTTATTCAGATTTACCAGATACGTTTTGGGATGTAACGCCCCTGTCTCGTTTTAATATAATTTCAATATATATTTTTTTGGAAACCAACCCAAGATGAAAACCTTCTCTAAACAATTAAATTCTCATACATTTCTAATTTCAAATAAACGCTTGTGATTCTCTAAGGGTTTATTTACAGCCACACTATCATTATACTCATTCGCTCAAATTACATAGAAACATGATACAAATACAAAGAGATATAAAACTATTCTTCTGACTTCTAGCCTTTCCCATAATGTAATCTTGGTCTTAGGCATCGCTCCTGGTTCTTGAAACCTGAAATAGTTTTGTAAAATACGTGAGCCGAAGCTCGTAGGATAAGATTAACTCAAATATGATACATGATTTGTGAGGTGTTATGGGTGCACACAGAAATTTAATCAAAATCTTGTCATTTATCTCCAAAATAACTTCCCATTGCACAACCAAGTTTTTGAAAAAAGATTATTGCCTTATACTTCTGAATTTTTGTGAAATTAGCCTTTACACCATTTTCAATTAGTCCAATTCATTTTTCATTCACCATTAACCCGACACATCTTTGCCCCATTCAATTGTCCCATTACACAATACCATTTTATTATATTCCCAAGTTAAGGTTTTACCAACCTCATTTGTGTATAACACATGCATATGCCCACGCTTTGCCAACACATTTTATATTTTACCAATTCATGGTTCAAACATAGGCACCGGCGTCGGACGAGCGTATAGACTCCCGTAACGTTACCCTCAGCCCGGCCACACAGGCTCCACGAGGTAACGGAACGTGCTATACCCCGACACGACTCGTCTATTCCCAGTTTACCAACTAGTGAGCAGAGAACCCAACTACGTCCTTTCCCGGTCATTAGCCGGCGGACAGAGAACCCGAATATGTCCTTTCCCGATAGCTAGCCGGCGGGCAGAGAACCCAATCTGTGCAGTTTTTCAAACTTTCATAAATGAGCAACTCGTGCCCAACCTTAAATAATTCAGAAATCGGTCCTTTCAACATATCACAATATAACACGCACACATGTGAGTCCAACCCAAATGGTTCCTCTCACCAAACCTATTTCATTACACAATTCCATTATCCACGTTTCCATCATTTTGGGGCTCATACCCAGATTAATCATTCATGTGGTTTCAAATTCATAAATTCATCGATTTTACCCAACAAAACCCACAAATTTGGTTTGACATCAACTTGTGTCATATAATTTTATGGAATAAGTTTACAATAGGTTATGACAACCTTCAATCTAACCAATACCCACTTCAATTTCAATATATCGGTTCTTTAAATCCAAACCCAAAATTCTCATTTATCAACTACATAAAGTGTCAACACGTAAATAACTCAAACATGACCATGCCATTTAAACAAAACAGAATGCACTCAGTATAGATAGCTATGCATATGTTCACAATTAGAGTTCTCTTCCGAAGGCATAGTAATGCTAGAAGATGACTATGTCATATCACGATATTCAGATAACCATTCCTGTTCTTACAAACCTTTGTCATATTTTGAAAACCCACTTTACAGCAAAACCCCAACCAACTAATACAATACAAGTATCCTAACCCAAGTATGATGAAATAGGTATCCATTGCCCAATGGATAAGAAATTCAATAAAAAGGGGTCTAGTTTTGGTGAAAATATCCTTTTTCAAACATTTGGCCAAAAACGGGTGGAATGTGGCTAAGAAAATTTGACATACTCTCACTTATTTGATTGTAACTTTTTCTAAAAATAGAATTTTTTTGTGAGAGTAGTCTTTCTGGAAAGATAACTTCTAGAGCTTCGATTTGAGTACAAAAATGACCCCATTCAGAGTCTAGATGAGGGAGATATGATCAAAATATGTTGACCCTACGCAGTTAGTCCGCTCGAGCGGATGTCAGGCGCTCGAGCACCCAACTCTCTGCCAGTTGGTCGCTCGAGTAGACAGGGCTCCGCTCCAGCGCGCTGGTGTCTGAGAAAAACTCAGATTTTCCCCGGTTTGAGTTTCTAGCCTCCATACCCTTAAACCTTCCCCAAACATCTCTCAAATCTCAATTTCAACTCCAAAACATTAGATTCAAGTCTCATAAACTCTTTTATACAACAAATTTGAACAAATCATGGTTATTCTTTTCTCAAAAACTCAATTCTTCATGAAATCCAACCCAACTCGCACATTGTTCTATCAATCCATCAAATCATGCGTGCAACCTACTATAATTTACTCATATAACAAATTATTAGCTCAAATCAACACAAACATGTTAGAAAATCTAGATCCTACCTCGGATTTGCTCAAAAGCTTGATATCTCACCCGATCTTCCCACCTAGGGTTTGGAGGTTGAGAGATCTTGCCTCTAAAGTACTTTATCTTCCATTTCCTTGCTTCAAAACTTAATTTTTACCCTTGCTTGCTCCCAATCTAGCTTCGAATCTTCAATTTTGAAAGGTAGGAGGTTAGGGTTTTATGTGGATTTGGGTCTCTCTCCCTCTCTCTCTCTATAAGAAGATGAAGAAGAGAAGAAGAGGAGGGGAAGAGGAAATGAGAAGGGCGCACGTGGGAGAGGAGAGGTGTGTACACATATAGATATAAGAACCCCAAAATGCCTCCAACATTCGAGAATTCTCCAATCATATCCCGACAGGCCGCTCGAGCGGACCTCCACCGCTCGAGCGGTGACCCCTGAAGCTGAATTCCACGAATTTTCTTAAAATTCAACTCAAACTCCCAACTTTGCTCCCATTCCAATATTTAAATCTTTTCACTAACACACCTATATCAATACCATCCATCATAACATAATTAAAATTTTAATTCTTCCTCCAAAATAGCACTTTTTTCAAATCTACCGAATGTCTCAAAACAAGTTTTGATTAAATCCTAAAAATCAAATGGGGCCGGGTCACTACATGGGAATTCGCTTTAGAGATAGTGGCTTACATTCTGAACTTGGTACCTTCTAAGTCAGTACCTTCTACTCCTACAAAATTGTGGACCGGGCGTAAGTTTAGTCTAAAACACATTCAAATTTGGGGGTGTCTAGTACATATGCTGAAAGGGAATACGGGTAAATTAGAACCGAGGACGAAAGTCTGTTTATTTGTGGGGTATCCCAAGGGAACGAAGGGTGGTCTATTTTATAATCCTAAGAATCAGAAGGTCGTTGTTAGCACTAATACTCGATTCTTGGAAGAGGATTATATTATTATGGGTCACAAGTCCAAAAGTAATATTGTTCTCGAAGAACTAAGAGAAAATACCAGTAGAACAGAAGAGGAACCACAAGTCACTGATATTCTATTACCTCGTCGTAGTGAGAGAATTATCGAAATAGGTGCAAATCAAGAACATGATGCTGATGCACAGGGTTCAGATTTTGCACAGCCTGTTACTACTAGTACACAGACACAGGTAGTGCCTCGTCATAGTGGGAAGATTGTTCATCAACTCGATCGATATATGTTCTTGGGAGAGTCATTTGATAAGATCTTGGTAGAACTAGATACCGAGCCATGTAACTACAATGAAGCACTAAAAGACAAAGATGCAAATTTTTATCAAAGAGCTATGAATTCAGAGATGGAATCTATGTATTCCAATCAGGTCTAGAAACTTGTAGAACCACCCGAAGGGATAAAATTCATTAGATGCAAATGGGCCTACAAGAGGAAGAGAGGAATAAACGGGAAGGTTGAAACCTTCAAAGCTAGGCTTGTTGCTAAAGGGTTTACTCAGAAAGAAGGGATCAATTATGTGAAAAAAATTTCGTCGGTAGCCATGCATAAGTCTATCCGGATTCTCTTATCCATTGCCGCACATTTTGATTACGAAATTAGCAAATGGACGTCAAGACAACTTTCCTTAACAGAAGTCTTGACGAGTGTATTTATATGATACAACCAAATAGATTCATTGCAAAGGGCCAGAAGCACATGTTGTGCAAACTTAAGAGATCCATTTATGGACTTAAGGAGGCATTGAGGTCTTAGAACACTCAGTTTAATCAAGCTATAAAGTCTTATGATTTTGATCAAAGTTGGGATAAGTCATGTGTGTACAAGAAGCGTGGTGATCTTTCTAGTACTTTATATAGATGATATCTTGCTCATCGAAAATGATGTTGGGACATTATCTACGGTTAAAGTATGGTTATCTAGGTAGTTCGATATGAAGGACTTGGGAGAAGCCAATCACAACCTTGGGATTAAGCTTGTGCGAGATCGAAAAGAAAGGATATTGGGCTTATCACAAGCAAAGTATATCGATGATATCCTTATCGTTTTAGCATGCAGGATTCTAAGAAATGGGTTTCTCCCTTTCAGGCGTGGAATCACTATATCCAATGATCAGTGTCTTAAGAGACCTGATGAGATAGAGAAGATAAAGGCGGTTTCTTATGCTTCGGCAGTAGGAAGCCTCATGTATGCTATACTTTGCACTAGACCCGACATTTGTTTTGCCATCGGCATGATTAGCAGATATCAGTCTAACCCAGGGCAAGAGCATTGGACTGCGGTAAAGAATACAATCAAGTATCTGAAAATGACTAAGGACTATATGTTGGTTTACCAGACATATAATCTAGTACCTTTGTGGTATATAGACTCAGATTTTTAGTCAGACATAGAGCTTACATCATGAGACAACCTTGCAGATCTTTTTACAAAGAGCTTACCAGCTAAAACTTTTGATAGTAATGTGGAGGGCATGGGAGTCAGATGTATGGAAGCATAGTTTTGAGTATCTGTTGCAGATTATTATGGTTGGTATACTAAAAATCATATTTTTAGTATTTAATATTATTTTAATCAAATTAATTTTTTATTTTATGAGAATCTTTATGAGCAATGTATGTGTATCATTTCTTTAATAGTATGCATGGATGTCTAATATTCTGTATAGTATTTAATCAGGTGTGTAGAGTATAGCTTACACACAGAAGATCAGATTTTAGGTTATTGCAGAATATAAGTTTTATATTCATAGTTTAGATGGAAATGGGCATACCATCGGTACGACTGTAGCACAGAGTTTTAGTAAGTCTGTCTTGATTACGAGGAACATATAATAACGTCGTCAATTGTTCCGACTCTCTGTGCTAGTACACTTTGTGTGTATTGAACGGGATATTTGGGATAATTAATTTTGTACTAACTATATAAATTAATTAACACTCCAAGGTTATTATGAATACTGCTTATCCTCTTAATCCTGAAATAATTATTGATTTGCATATATTTAATATTCGTTGTTTTGATTCATTAGAGAGTACGATCTTATATAGGTCTATATTTTCGGTGAGTTAGATAGCGGTATTATTTATATGAAAAACATTAATTATTGACGGAATTTACGTTCTGAATTATCGGGATTGACGATACCCCCTTAAGAATGCTTATAAGTTTTGACTATGCCAAATTCTACAGGTGGATTTAATTATCCGGCAGTCAAATAAATTAAGCGAAAGGGCTTAAGGAATATCAAGATGCCGATTAAATTAAATTATCAATAATTAAATTTAATTGGCGGGTATCATGAAGCTTAGCGTGGGGAGAAATGATAAACATTAAATAATAAGAGCTCAATGCAAGAAGCTCTTGAGATTATGGGTCAGAGTGTAATTATAGTTCTTTAGTGGTGTGAACTGTAATTCAGTATTTTATGAAAATTGCAAAAATCGCTGCGTCATTCCATAATTACAGAAACCGCTGATAGGTATCTGTGTTCTATTGGAAGTCTTACTCATAATTACTTCTCAGGTTCCTGCTGTAACCTTATATATATGCGGGTAGGCTGAACCAGTTTGATATCTTACATATCGTAGATTGATATCATATTTTGTCTCCCAAGAGTAAAGATATCTGGGTTCTGTCGGTATGAGTTCTCGATAGTTCGTAGCCCACACTACATTCGAGGATTGCATAAGAGAATACAATAGAAGATCTGACAGGAGCTTCAATTCGAAATCTGTTGGGAATGTATACTGAAAAGTCTTACTTTTTATGTATTTTATTCTTGAACCCTGACACATTAATGAGAAATATTTGAGATGTTTTTTCATTCCTGGTTTTATATTTATATTTGTATTGAATGAATGCATAGTCCGTATATTCTGTCTAATATTTGACTCGGTGCGTGCTGCATGAAAGATTGGGTCAAAGGTTCTGACAGATTATACAGGTAGGCTCACAATCGCAATGGACCCGGACATTCTATTGGTTCGATTGTAATACATCATTATAGTAGCTGGTCTTAGCTAGGTCGAACGAATCAAATTCAATTTTTGAGAATTCGATATTCGAGCTCGATGTGTTAGTACACTTGAAATGTATTGAGCGGGATCAACGGGATGATCGATTCTATACTGATTATATGAATTGATCCACATCTCGCATTATCATATATTGTACGAACTCTTAATCCCGAAGTGATTGATTAATTGTGTTCAGATAATGTACAGTCTTTGAGTCGTCAATGGTTGAGATTTTCTCCATGAGATCAACAATACCGAAGAGTTGGGTACTGGCATTGTTTGTCCAATGATTCATAATCAGCTGACGAAAACCACGTCCGATTTAGGTTGAGGAGTTCCCCCTCGTGTGCTTTGCTTATAGGTATGATTATGCTAAACCTGTACAATGGGTCTTCGGATCCGGCATATCAAAAGGTTAAGCGACGCGGTTGCGAAAAATAGAATAATTAAATCGGGTTGTCAGTAACCTAATTTATTTATCAAGAATCCATATCTTAAACGTATGGAGTATTCAGTGCATTTAATAATTGAAAACTCAAGACATAATTCGAGATAGGGCCGGGAGTTCAGTCAGGACCTTTAGTGGAATAAGTTCTAGTTCGTGCAAGAAAGAATCTAACTCAGGGACAGAATTAGGGATATTCGATTTTCTCGTACGGTTAGCCCGAGTCTTATACTTTCTCGTGATCCCTCACGTAACCCACTATACGCACGATTATTATTTTTATTAGTTTTGGTTATTATTTAATTTAATTTGAATGACGGTTTTACCGCCGAGGACATTCGGGAATTAAATTAAATTGTTGGATGACGGTTTTGAAATTTGGCACACCTAGAGATTATCCTCTAGGCGGCCGACCCTAATAGGGAGAAGATGGATTTGTTTTATATTAAGTTTATGTTCCTTCTTATCGTTTTAAGAAAGTGTGGATATATATACTTAATGTAATATATTCTTTTATATTATAAAAGGAAGGTTCAAAACATAAAAACCCTAATTTCTCCTAACCTAGCTGCCACTCTCTCTCTCCCTTTTGGCAATTCATATTTTGCCTTTTGAAGATAAGTGTGAGAAGAAACCAAGGTAAGAATGCACGAATATCCGGATCGGTGCCCACTCGCCGGGAACGTCACGTGCGTCGGGATATACGTGAGAAGATGGTTGGGTCGTCTCAGATCGTTGTTTGACATCAAAAAAACTTGTTCAAGTTCAAGTTTCTTGAATGTATATTTAATCATAAAATATTAGATTATTTTATTATTTTTCATGAAAATCGCACAACGTCGTTTTTTACGGTCACGACATCGTTCATCGAACTTTTTTCGCTGCGCAGCTCTAACAATGGTATCAGTGCAAGGCTGCGTTTTTTATGAAAAATATGTCTCCTAACTTTTGTTTTGCAGCATATGTTATTATGATCCGGTTCATTAATCGATTGAATGTATAGTTTATTTATATCGTATTTTGACTGCGTATCTCGACGGTTTTTAAATCGAGATTAGGTTGAATGTAATTTTCGCAACTGGAGGCATAGGTCATGCGATGTAATTCATATTTCATTTGATTTATTTTTCTAAATTTATCTTGTAAATCGAATCACATAACGGAGATCGTAAACGGGGGAGAAAAGCAAGAAGGAGCGGCGGCAACTTGTGCGGACAACGCACTGTCGCTGTGTTCGGCAGCAATTTTCGAGGCTTCCAGGAATTTTTTTTCAAAGAAATTTTTTCGCTTGAATTAAGTTCAATCCGTTAGCTTTCCAACGGTGGTTCGATGGCATCAAGGCGACGACGGGAAGGGGTCCGAAAATTTTTTCAAAGAAAGTGCTGCAGAATCCCGCCATGAACAGTATGCGATTTTCGAGAATTTTTTCGGGGCACTTCTGCTTTGAATTTTGTGGTGATTTTTTGCGGAGATCTGGTTCAGGATGTTAGAAAACTCTAGTAATGTTTTGAGACTCTTTTGGGTTCGGGAGATGCATCAAACAGCCACTAGAAGTTGGTCGCGCAAAGCTGGTACATAGCAGAATTTTTTGCAGGGTGAAGGGGGCTGTTTGGGTTTCTTTTCAGAATTTTTCCGGCGATCCAGCGGGGGTCCAAGGATGTGATGGTGGTCCGGGGGGTGAGGAAGAAGGTCGAGTCTCTGACGGCTCACTTGGAGTTTCAAAACCCTAACCGTTTAATCTTTAATCCGAGACCGTCGGATTAAAAGATTAAATGAAGGATCCGGATCATAA